>JBBPFQ010907746.1:0-11634 GCA_037974815.1 Kaempferia elegans
ACCAATCGATTGATATAGATAAGAACCTACTACTCAAGGACGCTATTATACTTAGTTATTTGGCACCAATACAAGTAAGCTTAATAACCAAAGAGAAATGCCTTTAAATATATCAATATATATAGGAATATGATACAACGAGTTCATACAACAATCATCACATGATTGGCTCTAGGGCTCTAACTAACAGAATCCTCTATGAGCTATCCAAATACCTCCATAGAAATGTTTACTTAAGATCCCTGCCTATCTTAGTATCGTTTATAAGTTTACTATATTTATTATTTGTCAATGACATTCAATGTGATATTTTTGTGATATAGTAAATTTCTTCATTGTAACCGTTCTTCCCTAGATTATATGAAGGAAGATAAATCACAGAGTTAGTTGATAATCGTCCAACAAATTAATTAGGAAGTAAGAGGGATATTTTCCTTTATATTTCTATTAAGAATTAATCTCTTATCCAATATAATAAATCTGTCATCCTCAAATTAATTGGATATTCCAATTACTAAATTTCTTCATTGCACATAGATAGGAATACCAATTAATTTATCATTATTTTATTTGGTTTTGTTCGTTTGTGTTGTAAAGATCCCAAGATGACAATGACAATTTAAAAATATTTATTATACTCAATCAGTGGACTAAATACTTAAGCTATTTCATTCATTTAAGCTATGAATTATTTCATGAATCTCCATGCGACACTAAAATAGAGTTCAAAGCAAAGTCACACATATGAGAAGTACTCCTTTGACTTGTGAGGCCTAACCATTGCTTATTATGTTTAAGTTGTGTCTATATGCTATCTTCGTTAACTTATAACTCTTCTTTAGGTGGGACTTAACTAATGTGATTTGATGCTTTTCTCCAAAGCACAAAGTTCAACTTATAATTGAAAATCATTCATAATTGGTGAAACTCTATAGTTTCTCCACTATCACATTGAAACATCTCACATAGATTGTGAATATCCTCGGAGAAAAAAAAAACTCCTATCCTCTAACCACTTGGCGATAAGTTATAAACTGACTTCATGATTTATCTCCCTTTACATCCTTTTATAAAACTATTATATATTATAAATGAAAAAGAGTAAAAGATATATAATTCTTTTATTTTATAAAAACTATATTTCTGTAAAACAAATTATAAAAGACACTTTTATTTATAAAAACTCTCAATTTATATCGCACACGTGTTCCATGTGCAATATAATACATATAATAAATTAGATTTGGTAAGGATGCAGCGAGTAAACTACTGTAATAGACTCTCCATCATAAAAAATTTAATTTAATTTTTTATATAAGATATTAAACTGATAAGAACCGATAATATACTTAATTTTGGCCAAAAGGCCGAGAAAGGTGAGTTTTCTAATGTTACCGACCTAAGGTATTTATAGAAGCTTCTTTACTTGCGGTGTTATTAATTTTAAGATGTGGGACTAAAGAGACCATAATAGTGCAATACCTATTAATGAAAAAAAAATTCAATAATACACCGCACCTGAGTCTAGAACACTAGATCCTAAATTGTAATGAGAAAATTTTTTAATAATACGCTGCAGATGAGTCTCGAATTTTAGATCAATAATTGATTAATGAGAAAAATTTTCAATAATACCCGCAGCTTAGGGATATTAACGTAATTTTATCATAGGCTTCACCAAATTAATTGGAAATTAGTTAGTATTGATGCCAGATTCTTAATAATATAGTAAGATAGTAAGATATTGTCATTGTACCGAACCGTGTAGGTAAAGTATCAAAATTACCAAATCGCATAGAGAAGTTTCAAAATGATCAAATCACATACCCGCTTTCCATTTTACCTGTAGTAGTCAACTGATAAAAAAAATCAGTCGAATCAATTTTCATCTTGACTGAGTTTTTTACCCCGACAAATTGATTCTTCTCTGTGCAAAATTTTTTAATTTTTGAGTAAATTAGTCGACTGATTTGCTCTCAAATATCATTTTGACTCAATATGATCAGTGATTTTTTTAATATGAATATATTAAAAAAATTTAATTCTTATTCAAAAAATCACTACTTTCAATATTATGTCAAATTGATATTTGAGAATATAGATATAACTAGGAGAACTAGACAAACATATAGAAGTTAGTTTCATGTCAATCCGATTGTAAAAATGTGAACCTAAAGAGTTTCAACCAAAATCAGTTGATAAACCTTAAGACCTAGAAAAGATATGAAACAAGTTCTATGTGTTCATCCAATTCTCCTGATTGTAAAAATGTTATCATATATCAATTCATCTAATATTTTGAGAGCCGTGATTTTTTTATCACGAATTAGTTTTTCATACATAATAGTGTTTAAAAAATCACTATTCTCAATATATTTTATCAAATTAATATTTTATATTAATTTTGAAATCAAGAGAACTAGACGAATGCATAGAAACTGATTTTATATCATTCTGAGGTCTTTAGGTCCATCAGCCGATTTTGGCTGAAACTGACTCATGGACCTAAAGACCTCGAAATGTTAAAATTAGTTCCTATGCGTTTGTCTAGTTCTCTTGATATCAAAATTGCCATCAAATATTAATTTCACCAAATATATTGATAACAGTGATTTTTTTAATATGAAGGAGTCAAAACCGCTTTAAAAATAAAATAGGAACAATAACGAGGGTAAAAATGGAAGTGGATACACGATTTGACCATTTTTAGAAGTGATTAATCAGGGTAACGTCGAGTTTGGAGTCATCGGTTCGACCCCACAAAATGGTAAATAGGGAAGCACTCACGGCGAGACAATTGAGCATTTTTACCACTACACCATAGATGAGAAAGTTGTTAGAGGAAGGAGAGAGAGGTATATATATAATTGAAATTAAGTTGAGTTAATTAGTACTTTAGATTCGATATATGATAGTAAAAGGTGAAATTTGTCATCCTAATAATCTCACACGGTCAGCCTCACGATTATATGTCCGGAGATAAATTAAAAAGTTGTAATTGATCAACGCGGAAAAGACTTTTTTTCTCAGTTTTATCAAAATTCAAACTCTTATCTATCATAGTAACTCTACCCCATAATAGCCAACTCAACTCTGTGGGGTACTTTAGATTCGATATAAATACATGACTTGAGAGCCAAATTAATAACTGTTTGACCCATAAATTGATTAATCAATTACATTAGGCTTTCTCGAACATTCCTATTATGTGACCACGATCTGGACGTCATTTTTTATGAATGATTTTTATATTAAAAAATAGAGATGAACTAATCTAATAGTTTAAGTGAAAATTTTAAAGGTAATAATCTAGTTTGGATTATTTTATAAATGCTTGTCTAACATAATCATGTAAATTTACATGTAGTGTTGTTAGAACCCTTAAAAGTTAAGGTTATATATTAAAAAATAATTGCATTTGCATTTTATTGAGTAGTGAATTTATTTGGGAATGATTTAATTCAATAATGTTTAGAGGTCGACGTTCTTCAGATTGTACAGGTCCGAAGCAGCCCAGGAAAGACCTATTTTTTGCAAGAAAGATTAAAAATAATAATAATAAAAAATACTGACATGGTGTCGTTCTTAGCTTATTCAAAGGGTTGCTTTACAAATTTGCTTTTGGATTATTACACAGGGATTTACTAGAAGGCATAGAAAGACTTGTTGATCCGAATATGTGATGATGGAACACCTTGCCTAATGATGGATGCTATATCAAATGCTTTTATGGCCTTTATCACAAATGGGAGGAAAGACGATAAAACTACGAGACTGGATCCAGCTTCATCGTCTCACCCTCATGCTAATACATCCTTCGTGAGGAAAAGAATGACGACAAGCTGGAAACAGCAACACTGCCAAATCAAAGAGTTAATGATGAAGAAACTCGGTCGTCAAATTACAGCACGTCTCAAACAGATAACAATAAGAAGAAGCACAATATTAGTGATCACTCAGGCCCTCATACCTGTAGTGCACAGGCTGTGACTTGGGACAAGATTTTGACACATTGTAAGCCGGCCTTTTCACTGTCAAGGCAAACCAGAGAGTTATGTAATAGCTAAAAATTATCTATATCCAGTGCAAAATTGCAAGTTATCAAGTTAGATAAAAGAATGTTATTCCTTCCATGCTATCCTTCTCGGCTTGGATTACTAAAATTATGTGACGACCAGAAAATAGATTCGTGCTAGTAGAGTAAGGGAATTTTTTTAATCAGTTCTGAGGCCCAGGATGAAGCATCTGGAACCGCTCAACTAACGTTTGCTTAGACAGGAACACCAGCTCCTTTCAGTGAAAGCACAGGACCGTGATGGAAGTTTTGGCTTATCAGATTAGGATCGAGAAATAAGACTATAACAGTGATATCATCATGAAAATGTCTCCTGACTCCGCGATCAATCTTTGTCAGGTCCTCGTAACTCATCTCTCGTTTCTTTGCTGCCACTTGCAGTGCGGTTTTGACAAGTTTTCTTGCAATGCCCTGAAACATCATTGAGCGACAAATGCTATGAGAAATGGTATCAGATATTGGAACATCAAAAATAAATCTAGAGAACACAAGTTGCACAGGTCTTGATTTTTCTGACAACATAAAGTACCAATCTAATATATTGGATAATGGGTGCCCGAAGTATGCTACAACTGGAAAATATGCATGCAAAGACAGTACGAAACAAGCAAGAATTCCAGTGCAACTCATATTTGTGAAATATCTTAGGGACACGAGATTTTTTTTCTAGAAACATGCATGTCTTGTTTAAAGGGTGAAACAAAGTAATATCAGTAAAATGCAAGACAGTTATAAATGAAGGTTTCAGCAAAATATTTATCCAATGGCAATTAGACATAGTAAAATTTGTAAAATGCAAGAGAGTTACAAATGAAGGTTTCAGCAAAGTATTTATCCTATGGCAATTAGACAACTTCAGTTCTGTATGTTTATTTCCAGGACAAAATCCAACATGTTGTCAGTCTGTCATATGTAAAGCACAGGGTACTCCAAATGCACATAGCAAATTTCACAGTTCCAACAAGAAAATGTGGAAAAAAGTTAGAGAGCTTACATTCCGTGGCGAGTTGTGAATCATATTCGCAGCCTCTTGATTGCTCAGATGCTCCCATAGACCATCTGATGCGAAAATCAAAAATTGATCTTCAGGAGAGAGTTTATGCGTTACTATTGATGGTTCAGGACTAAGGATCGGTTTGTTGAAGGGCTCAGGAAGGCGGAATCTGGATATTAAAGGCTCACAGTTAAACTCTGCATCTTTTAGATATGCATCTCCAATGGATCTTGAAACCTGCAGAAATGTATGAAGCAAATGAAGGATAATCACAAATAGTTCAAACCAATGTTTATAAACCTGGGTATTCTTGTAACAAAATACCCATAAAATGAAATTAAAATGAATGCAGTGCTAAAGGACATCTTTATAATCCAGTAAAAAAAAAAAGGACAGCACAAAGCTCTCATCATCTTTATAATCTAGTACAAAGACCAATTTCATTGTAAAAATGAAGATTCCTCGATAAACTATTAATCATTGCAAACTTAAGTACAGAATAAAAAATCCAAAAAGATAAGATACCTGTTAATTCCAAGGTTGAGAACAAAATTATCAATTCACAAGATATCTAGGCTGCTTCAATGTGCACACATACACAGAACAGATGCAAATAGGAAAAAGTATCAAATGCACACATTCATGAAATATCAAATTCAACCTAGTGCCAAAACGATTGCTTTATAAAGTTGTGCACATATCCCAGCAATTAGAACTAGGACAAAGTATCAAAGTGTTGTTACAATCCACAAGATATCTAGGTTATCTCATTGTGTGCACATGCACAAGCACAAATTAGATGGAACTAGGACAAAATATCAAATAATTACACAAAACATTAAAATTTCAATCTGGTTATTCTGAACATGTCCCAGCACTAAAAGGTAGGACAAAATACCAAATGCTTACACCTATATACTCATTCTTGAAAAAAGAAATAAATTTTCAATATGGTGCAGAAAAAAATGCTAGCTTTATACTATATGCATGTCCCTGCATTAAGAATGTGGACAAAGTATCAAATGCTTACACCTCTACTCATTCTTGAATCAAAAATAAAATTTCAATCTGGTACAGAAAGAATGATATGATTCTTGAAAGAAACGTAAAGAAATTACAAAAATTTGTCCTCACATAGCAAAAGCAAATCAATTAAACTAATAAAGTGTGTTGATCATAACTAAAAGCTAGCATGTGATATTGAGTCCATTATCAGATGATTTTTTCCCCCTAGGTGATTAGACATGAAAACTCTCGTGGAACTAAACTCCATCTTTTGAGTTATACCCAACATAACAATAACGAACTTGCCACCTACAAATTTTTGTTAGGTTGTAAAATATAATAAACAAAAGGTATATTCTAAAAAATATAAATATATTAGATTTCTTAATCAAAATTCTATCTGAGATAGCAGTTCATGAGACCACTAGTTGTATTGGACTATTCAACTACTTATGCTAATCTTAACATATTGGTTTAAAGAGAAGTCTTGTGTTCATTATCTGGCAGCAAGACATCTAATATATTCAACCATAAAACTCTCTATTGCAATTTTGTCTTCAAAAGGGAGTCTCTGCAGTAACAAATTATCACAAGGAAAAGAAAATATTTGTATAAACTCTTAAGAATAGAAAGTGGAGCAATCAGAAAAAAAGAATTTTCAAATATATAGAACTATTACATAACTTAAAGTTACATTTTTATCCACATTGAAGAAGGAAACTACATAATGGTTCATGCTAATGCATGGTAATTTCCTTGAAGGATTAGAAGAAAGGACAAAGATCATAAGTTAAGCATGCAAAAAGAATAAACAAACACACAAAAGGTTGATATTAAGATAAGCTGTTTTATTTGAAAGGATACAATATTCAATTTCTTTTTTCCCCTATGAAGATTTTTTTTTTTCAATCATAAATGAATTAGCACCTAATGTCCCCCTTCTGTAAAATCTCCCTGCATTCATTGCATAGGCCCATTTAACATATTATCTGTAGGGGCAAAAATGATCAAGTACCTTCGCATGCCATCATCTATTAACATAATTCACAAAATCAACTGATACTAATATGGATTGCTCAAGTTGAATCACTATCAGCACAGACTAATCTAATTTTTCCGAGAATTTGACATCTCATAATGATTGAGACCTTGAACAAACTAGACATTCAAAGATACTAGCTAGCAATTAGTTAGTTTCACTATAGATACACAATAATCTCTCTTGACTTATAACTTCCTTTCCTCCAACTAAAATCCAATCCATATGTATCAACAACCTAATTAACCCATATAACATGGGTATTTAATACTAACACTTTTACTGAAAATATATCAATAATCTAGTATTATTAAGAAATCTATACTACGAATAGGATTTTATTAATATTTATAATCAATTTTTAGTATTCATTAAATGTTTTTGTGGATAAATATGACTTATTATTGTCAATTTATCATTAATACTCAATGTGTTATACCCTATAATAAACACCCTTCATAAGATTCTAGAATATGTTCAATAAATAATTTTATTATATCTGTCTCTATTTTAATTTTTTTTTAAGAAAAAACATCCCTACTCATTTCAATTTCATCAATCCTACTGATCTTATGCTACTAATACTTAGATCCTTGACCTTCAATCCCGACAGGATATGAATGCATAGAAGGAATGTAAAGTATACTTACCCCGTTGTGCAATATATTAGGTATAACAAGCATGAAAAACATTCTCTTATCAAACAAAAATGCATATGGGCAATGATATGTGAAGGTTTTTGAGGAATGGTCATAAATGAACTTACTCCAACTCAGTGATGAACACAGAGCTTTTCAAAAAAGAATTACCTGTATAAGGCCTTTCACACGCCAAACTTTGTGCTTCAAAACAACTATCTGGGGATCATTGGGATGCAATGAATGCAATTCCTCCCTCACAGATTCAAAACTTGCATTGTGCTCTTCGGACATTTGTATTGCTGTAACCTCTCTAATACCTCGCTCGATTCTTCCTAGTACAGCACGCGAATCTCCAACATTTGCCACATAAAGCATACCACCGGATATGATACTGACCAAACAACATGAACCAACAGAGGCAATCTGAGGTTTATTGAGCCACTGCTTTCTTACAATAGACATGAAACCCTCTTCTGTGGCTGAAAATGCCTTCCTTATGACATCTACTGAAATACCTTCTTGTTCTGATGCAAACCCTGGACAAAATAGAGCGTCACAAATTAGAACAATGAAAAAAAAAGACAAATGCATCTTCAGACTAACAGATTGAATAGCAAGGATTTTCAATTTTGAGCATAATGACCTGAATTTTTCATAAGAAGATAAGCCTAAAATTATATGATAGAAGACTGCTGAATAAATGAAATGTGGTTGTTGCCATATAAGTGAAATTATTCATTTTTTGATAAATTTTCAGGCAATATTCACAATACAGAAGATGAAATAACCAGGAAACCATCAGTTGCCATCCATGTTAGTATCTGATTTGAATCTAACCTAAAGATGCGAAAAGAATCCGTGACACAGCATCATATATACAACATACAAAATAATCGGTTAAAATGTCACAAATTTAGCATAGAAACAGAACAACACATTAGGGTGCCCAAAATTCAAATGGCGCAATATAAACCCGAATTCCAACAAAGAAAATACCAACCACTTCAAACCAGAGAACGGGTAGCGCATGACAAATGAGACCCTACGCGGTTACACATAAAGAAAACAAAAGAAAAACGGCTTACTTTTGAGGTTATCAAATAAATGCTCCGTGATGTACCGCGACGTCTCCGGTCCGCCGTGCCCATCGTAGACCCCGACGAACGTGCCGCGCGTGCCCTCGCTCAAACTCAGCGGGCCCGACTCGATCTGGCTTCCGTCTTCCAGAAGATTATTCGCCTGCGACACCGCCATGGAAAACTCCCCGACGGAGTGGCGGCCGAGATCCTTGTACCAGAGGAGGCGGTCGGCGCGGCCGACCGATCCACCATCCCGGACCTCCGGCTTCCAGCAAGAGATCACGATCCTCATCAACGCGACCATGTTTCACTACTCCGTCACGTCCACCACCACCACTAGTCCACTACCAGGGTCACGACGACCGGACGGCAACGTCCAGATAGGGATCGACCTCGAACGATTGGCGCGCCTCCGACCGCAACGGGGAGACCGACGCCGATATAGCTCCGTCGAATGTGGCCGGATACGGGGAAAACGGAAGAAGAGAAGTCTTCCACGAGCGCGGGCTGCGGTCGGCCGTCGGCGGTGGGGTTTTCTGTCTCCGCTCTCTCGCACGGGCCGATGTCCGGGCCGAGGGCAACGTTTAAATACTATTTAATTAACTGTATTTACTTAATTTTTTAAATATAGCATTTTTGGACACGACGGTAATTAACGGGAACTTGTTAGCAAATGACATTTCTGGACACGAATTATTTCTCCTCGCAGACCTTAAAAATACGTATTTACTAAAACGCCCCGAATATATGCTTTTTCGAGGGTGTTTTCCGGAGATTGGTTTGCGAAATTGGGGCTCATTTTTAACCATTAATGATTGGAGATACGGTCGGACGGCGGATGTGCGAGCGAAGACAATAAGTTTGACCGAGAAAAACCGCCTGTTTTGTAGTCGCGCCATTTCCTTGTTTAGTTTCGCATTTTGTGGATTTCCGGTGGATTAGGAACCGATGATAAGACGACGATGCTATACGCTAACACCAATTATATTGCCAAAATAATTTTAAAAAATCTAAAACGATAATTAGGGTTTATTATAGTAAATGACATTATTAAAATCCATATTTAGTTTTTATATGTAACTCACTTGTGAAATAATTAGACGAAGGGATCTATCGACTTATGAAATAATTTATGTTATGTATAGGGAATATATTCAATAAAATTTATTATATTTGAGAAATTGTAAGAAAATATAATATTTTTTTTAAATATTTTTAAAAGCATAAATTAGATGAGTTTTTTTTTTGCAAGCTTATTTAATTTTATTAGAATTTGTTTTAGAAAAAGTAAGTAGTATCACCGGTATATAAAATGGGTTAGAACCTTATATATTTATCACCGACAATTTGAAGTTAATATTTAGAGGAAAATCGACCCTGGATCACATTCGAGTCGGACTTGGATTGGATCCGTAATTGGGTCAATGAAATGGATACATGTTGACCTGATTCTTGAGCTAGAACCGAATCGGCCTAGCCCCCTACCGAATCAGTTATGGCTCAACCTTGGATGGAAGAACTTTTAATATTTTTTTATATTAGTTAACTATTTTATAATTAATCAATAATTAAATTTATTATATTATTATTCTTAATAACTAGGAAAAAATTAGAGAGATCATTTATTAATTAATTTATAATCAATTATTGGTAAATGATTTTATATATTAATTAATTAATTAATAATCAATTAATAAATTTTTACTATATAATTATTTTTAATAAATCCAATAACAATCAGATCTAGCAAACGATTTTATAAATTTATAATTTTTTTAAACTTTTAATATAATAATCCTGAACCGTGGCTAACCGTACACGAATCGTGAATTGATAGTTTCGAATCATAAATTGTAATCGTCTCGAACTGTTAATGTTAAGGATTGACTCCTAGAAACCATCGATTTCGAAGCTTGGTCAAGTATATGTTATAATAATATTCTTTTTTTCTCAATTATAAATCATTCTTTTTCCTAAACCCTAAGTACTACTGATATATGGAGTATTAAAAATTCCCACCTGTACTAAAAAGGTCAATAGCCATGTTGAGATGAGCCAACGTCGAGATCGATCAACAAAGAACCACTTCTACTCGGATGATGATGACCTCAAGATGAGAAGCTCCACTACTCCACCGTTTGACTCAATTAAAATCTCCCACATTTGGCTCGGCCAGGCTAATCCCTCCATCTCAACCACTTTTATTAGTGAATTGCTCAAAGTAACACTTAACGAGTATGGATCTTGGAGGAGTCACCACAGACTTTGAACCAAGTAAAAATATTAGTGTCTTTGTAATGTCGAACTTGATAGCAATTATCTTATAAGCTTACGAGAAGAGGGGTTTAAGGAGAAGACGAGAAGCGAAAAATTATGACCCTCCAGAATTTTCAAAGAAAAAGAAATATTATTAAATAATAAAGGATTGTTCTCAAACAACTAATTACATGTTTATATAAATCTCAGTTGCTAATATCAAAGAAAATAAATCCTAATACAACTTCCTAACTTGTAAAGAAAATAAAGGAATCCTAATAAAAAATTTTCATAATTCTAAAATTTTCTTAATATAAAAAATAAAAATTATCAAAATAATACTCTAAAACTAAAATTACCCTAAATACCAAAAACAATCTGAAAATTATAAAATTACCAAAATTAATAATAATAATAATCTGTAGATCCTTATGCATCAGTCACCGAGTTGAAAGAACTTCTCAAGTTTAGAATAGTATCAGGTGGTTGTCCAAGAGTAAGATCTTCTGGTATCAAATCGGTAAAATCTTCTATTAGCTGTTGGA
>JBBPFQ010907854.1:0-11631 GCA_037974815.1 Kaempferia elegans
GAACCCAATTTATCCTTAAATTAAGGACTTGAACCCAAATTGACCTCAATTCTTGACTTGGTTGGCTTGACTTGACTTGAACCAAATTGTGCCAATTTCCTACAAGGCAAATTGCAAATAATCAGTGATAAATCATGCCAAATTAAGGAAATTACAATTAGGTCCCTGAAAATATGCAAATTACAAATAAGATCTAATCTCATGCATTCCAAGCACAATTAGCTCACAAATTAATCCAGAAATCAACTAAAAATAAGCTCAACATGCGTATTATCACACATCTCATGGAATAACAAAAAGTAAGCTTGTGTAGCCTTGTTGAAAATAGAAGCTATGTGGCTTTGCTTGTGTAGCTTGTCGATAATGGAAGCTGTGTGGCTTCGTTTGTGTAGCCTGTCGATAATGGAAGTTGTGTGGCTTCGCTTGTGTAGCTTGTTGATAATGTAAGTTGTATGTCTTGACTTATATAGCTTGTCAATAATGGAAGTTGTGTGGCTTGGCTTCTGTAGCCTATCAATAATGGAGGCCGAGTATGTGTTTGCGTAGTGGTTGTGCAAGAAGCTATCTGGTTGTGAAGGTTTCTAAAGCATTTAAAGATTGTTGAGGACAGTGAGTGTCCTGTTACAATGTACTATGACAATCAAGCTACTATAGTTTTTTCTAAGGATTCCAAATATCACAATAATGACAAGAATATGAAATTTAAGTATAATTTGGTAAGGGATGTTGTTGACAAGAAAATAATAATTCTTGAGTATATCCCTACATGTTCTATGCTTGCAGATCATTTTACTAAACCATTTACTAATGAGTAATTTCAAGGACATGTGAAGTCTTTGTGACTTCGAAAAATGAAACACTTTGTAAAATGTCTTGATCTATTCAATGTATATATCTTTGTTACATTTGAATAAAGTTTCAATAAACATGTGTAGTTTTTTCTAAGGATTCCAAATATCACAATAATGACAAGAATATGAAAATTAAGTATAATTTGGTAAGGGATGTTGTTGACAAGAAAATAATAATTCTTGAGTATATCCCTACACGTTCTATGCTTGCAGATCCTTTTACTAAACCATTTACTAATGAGTAATTTCAGGACATGTGAAGTCTTTGTGACTTCGAAAAATGAAACACATTGTAAAATGTCTTGATCTATTCAATGTATATATCTTTGTTACATTTGAATAAAGTTTCAATAAACATGTGGCAAGTTGAGATTGATCCACTAACATAAACAATCATCTCTATTTGTTAAATATAAATAGAGATAAGACTGTTACTTATGGGATAGCTCATGTAGCTGTAAATAGAAACATACCTATAAGTTAAGGTCTCCTTGATTATTGTATCAAGATGAGATCATTTATGTAATGATTGGAGTAAATATATCCACCATTCACTTAACTTACTGGAAGCCAGATTATGAATACATAAGTTGAATTCAGATTATACATTAGATATGTTAAATCGAAATCTGTATGATGTTATGAGAAAAACATGAACTCTTTTTAGTAAAGAGATAAACATCTTAGCATGTGATTCATACCACATGTGCTATGACGACAATAAGGGTAGTAGGAGAATAGATCCCTATTTCTTTATTATGTGAGATCCATGGGATTATAAGTTAATCTCAATCTTACTCTTGGTGACTATTTAGTTATCTACTTAAAGTTCTGATCAGTGTTTGCTACTTTAATATGTTTTCTATTGGCTATGGATGATTCAGTTGATGGAGCATAACTAGGAAAGTGACTGATTAGAATGAATATATTCTAGATAAAAGGAAGATTAAAATGTATTTACATCTTTGGCTTTTATTCATTGGTCAATTAGTTACATTTTTTGTTGAATATTTAAAATGAGATTGTGAATAATTATATTGATTGGAGATGTTGAACATGCTCTTGACTCAATAGTCATTATAAGGGATTAAAGATGTTCATATTGATGCAATGATTAATTTGCAGTAAAGATATGTTTTTTGATGTCTCAAATTCGTTCTATAAAACAGCTATGTTAAGTGTAATAACTTTCTTAGCAGTAATTGCTTAATGTACTTGCTGTCGCATGAACCATTTTTCCTAAAGTATGGATTGAATATTCTTATCTAGTCATTGTGACTTTATTATAATACAATCTATGTGACTTACATGGTCTTTGTGACTAGTTAACCTTTATGGATTAACTTGGACGAGTTGGAGAAGTAGAAGTTACAAAGATGAAAGGGTATCTCTTCCCCTTTATCTTCCTCTATTATGAGGAATCCTTTCACCTACATCCATGGACATAGAGGAAGAGCCATCTTCCTTTATAAAAAAAATTGTCCAAGGCAATTGTGCATTAGTAGAGGTGGAAAAGCAACAAGAAAAGGTTGCTGTGTTGTGTAGCGGAAGAGATTGAAGCACAACGAAAGTGTTGTCAAAATTCTGTCGAGATTATGTGTCTTGTAGAGAAGAACATTCAAGGTTGGTTTTTCCATCCACAGAAGACAGATTTGGTTTGTGAATCTTGAAGAGATTTCCAATTCGTTTATGATCATCTTTTGACGACAAGCGTAGATCAAGATCTACTACGAGAGATCACTGTGATTTTGTACAGATTTCATATTTCTATATTTCATGCTTTAGAACATCAACACCCCAAGATCTATGTGAGTAAATACCCATAACACCTATGCATTTACAAAGTGAGTCGCATTGGAATCATAGATGTGGCTAGAGGGGGTACATAGCCATTGCAAACTCTCATTGTTCATTGTTCGTCATGCTCGTAACAAATACACAATAGAGAAAACACCAATGACAAATCAATTTATGTTGTTCAAAATCCTTGATTCCTACTCCATGGCTCAATCTGAGTTATACTCCATTAACTTTCTTGTCACCATATATTTTTGACTGTCACATGTCCAACTAACCATGATCCACTTAAACTTTTTTCTTTCCAACTTCCTATTAGATTTCCAATCATCAAGTGTCTAGTTAATCATGACATGCTTATACTTCTTTGTTATCAACTCCCAGTTAGACTTCTAACCACCAAATGTCTAGTCAACCGTGTGCCACTTGGACTTCTCAATTGTCAAGTGCCCGATCAACATTGACCTACTTGACTTTTTTCTCAACCATCCATATCCACATCCACACCAATATTGATTAACATGATTTGAGATTGATTGCACCTATAATCTTCCTCTCTAACAAACTCTCTTTATATTTAACATCATGCTCTCGTCAACAATAAAGGTTAATCTTGATTGGAGGTCTTTAAGATATTGAATAAATATCAAATTCAACTTGAGCCAACTTGGCCTTGGTCAACTTGGTTAATCTTGATTGGAGGTCGATTGCAACAATAATCTCTACCATTTTAAGTTTAAAATATATATAAGTTAGGTTAACTCATTAGACAAACATCTTACTTCTTTTGCTAAAACATAAATAAAGGTTTTTTTTTTCAAAGACAAACCCATGGGTAGGCCGTGCCTAGAGGCATGGCCTTGCCTTACTCTAGCCCGGCACACCTGCCACAGCCATGCCTTGAGGCATGGATTTGAGGCCGAACAGGCAGGGGTCATGTCCCCTACCTATAAAAGGGGGATGTTCTAGCCTTTTTGCCCAATCTTGGGTTTGTGGCTCTGCCCTTTCCTTAGGGAAGGATTCTCTCCTTTGGAAAAACCCTAGAACCTCATCCAAGAGCTGTCGTCAATGATCTATATACCTCCAAAGTAAGGAAACATTCCGAAGACAGTTGTAATCTCCTCGATTAGCAATTTTCTCCTCATTTTTTGCATTTAGGTTATAAGAATATTTTCTTTTGTGTCTTTGTTTTGTTCTTCTATCTCCATAAAGTAGGTTTTTCAGATCTAAGATGTAGGAAGTAATTATGATGTGATATTAATTGAGACAACTTTAGAGGTTGTATGACTGGGAGCCCTAGGGTATCCCTTTAATGTGACTTTCTAGAGTTACTTCTTTACCGAATGGAATTAGAAATTAGTGTAAACACACGATCCCATAATAGTAATTTGGTTAAAATCCCTAAAAGAGTGTAAGTATGAAAGTAAGGAGATGAACAATGCATAGGAATATTAACTAGCATCTTAGTAAAATCCAAATCCTTGAATCACCCACAATTCCAACTTCTTTCTTTACTCACTCTCTCTCACTTGTGTTGGGACACAGGGAACTAGAAGGGAGGGGGGGGGGTGAATAACTCTAATTGCTTCTTTGTAGATGATTTACAGTGGAAGACTCAAACAATCACTAACACTAGGATTTACTTAGTATCCACCTCAAGATAAGATGACTAATCTAAGGATCTAGCCCTGTCTCACACATCTACTATGCAATCACTCCTTTTCAAAAACACAGAAGTGGAGAAACTTCATACAAGCTCTTAATATAACAAGATAAAAGAAGAAGCTAATAGAAAATAAATTATACAAGATTTACAACAATGAAACCCTAGCTCACTCTTTCTTGTTGCTTGGATTGCCTCTTGATGGTTGGAAATGCAACACTACTTTGCTATAAGAACCATCAAGAATGGACGGTGAGAAGTTGAAAAGAAAGAGTGGAAGAAGAGAACTATTTCAGCGAAGCAACGAACACTACTTTAAACTTGCAAATGCGCAATAGTCAAATCCCAATCGATTGGATAATCAATTTGGAGCCTCGTTCAATCAACTAATCGATTCATAGGCGCAATGGGGTCTCACGGAAACCATCAGAATCAATTGACCAATCAATTCTGCCTATCTCAAGTGATTATTAGAAAAACCAGTCTCAATCTATTCCCTAATCAATTGGAAGGTTCAATCATCACCTGATTGATTAAGAAGCTCACTGTTCACTCAAAAACTCTCCTAATTGATTGGCCAATCAATCAGGAAAGATCTTGATCGATTTACCCAATCGATCAAGGTGAAATTTTATGGTTCTTCATCAATCAATCGATTCACAGATCAATTGTATATTCTATTGACCCCTCCAATTGATTGGGTAATCAATTGGTAAGTAATAAAATGTATAGATATCTAAACAAGCTTCATTTCGTATCTGAGATCATCTCATTCCATCATCTGAGTCAAAAGTTATGACATTTAGAAGATCACTACATTGGAATATCCTTGTTCCATGCCAATTCCCTATTGGACTCATGACCGCCAAGTGTCCGATCAACTTTTGACTGACTTATGTTGAAACTTCCTCTTTGCCAACTTCCCATTGGATTGACTTCCTATCACCAAGTGTTGTCCTCCTTGGCTCACCTAAAATTTTCTTTTGCCTAACCTTAGTTAGGACTTCTCATTGTCTATCATCTGGTCAACCTTGACCCTTTGTGACATCTCCATCAAGTGTCCGATCATTCCTTTGACCCTCTTGAACTTTTCTCCTTGTGCCAAGTGTTTGATCACCTTGACCTACTTGGACTTACCAACCACTAGGTGTCCGGTCAACCTTGATCCACCTGAACTTTCATGCCTAGCTTCACTCACCAGGGTTTTTCTCTATCTAGCGTCACTCACTAGGATTTTCACCTGGCTTCACTCACTAGGATTTTCTCACTGCCCAACTTCTCTCACTAAGACTTCTAATATGCTTGACTTCACTCACCAGGACTTTTCACATCAAGTGTTCAATCAACATTAACCCACTTAGATTTTCCTCTTCTGCCAATCTACCCATTGGACTCACCCTTGCTTAACCTCCACTTAGAACATTCCCATTGGACTCAACCTTCGGCTACTTGACTTCTGATTAACCTTTGACCGGGATACAATGAAAGACTCATACCTTTCATTGTGCCCAATGCTTGATCTTGAACATTAAGAGAATGCTTACCATAAAGCATCCATTCGTGACAATGAAGATTTCTCATTTTCCATTGATTCCCATTTTTATCCTAGAGTATTCATACCAAAGAAGATTTTTAACCTTCCAATATTAAAAAAAAATATAAATCATTCTTTCAAGGAGTAACTCCCCCTTAAAACATGCTCTAAACATCTGTCATTGCACCAACAATAACATGGAGTTTCTAAAATTCTAGGAAACCCCAAATTTGGAGTTATGAGGTTAAAAATACAACATTGAATGCTAAACCTTATCCTAAACTCTAACTTAGTGTTCTTTAACTATTTATTTCTTGTTTTTATCAAGAAAACTATCTTTAAATGTTTATAACTGAATTTATTAGGGTTAAGAACATGACCAAAATAGCCAAAATCAACTTTCCCAATCAATTGAGGTTGGGTCTCAATCGAATAAAGTATCTCAATTGATCAGCTGATCAATTCATAGAGCTTTTATTCTCTCGGAGATGCACTTCAATCGATCACTTCATCAAATGACAATAGCTCAATCGATCCACCGATCAATTTTACAGGCTTTTGCCAACAAGTGTATGGAAATATCGAAGAAATATAAAATATATCGTATCCACAAGTACTGATGATTAAGCACTAGTTTACTTTGCAAAGCGAATTATCTAGAAAATCGAGAATTGGTTATGTGAACAAGAGGAAATAGTGTAAGAGAGAAGGGAGAAGAAGAGGAAAAAGAAGGAGGAAGTTAATCTTTGGTGTAGAAAAATTTTAGGGTTTCGGTTTCATTGTGATGGTAATTAATGCGGTATGGATTTCTCATCCCTATTCTCTACACCTATGTCTTGTAGGTGATCTAACTAGATACCAATGTCACCTGTCAATAAATTGGAATATCCTACTTGTATTATTCAAATGCTAGTAAGAAGAATAGCTAACATAGAGAGTCCGGTTAAAGGATTACCCCTGTCACTAGGGTTCCTCGGTCATATATCTCTAGATTAACACAAACTCTTCCTATCATTGAATAAGGTAGAATTCATTAAATATATAGATCAACCATGCATAGAATAACCCACCCTTAAGAGGTTGTACTATATATGAGAGGAGAGATACCCTCTGTTACCAAGGCCTTGACACTTGAATCTAGATCACCCTCATCTTAAGGGATGAACAATCTATACACATATTTAATCAAATGAAATATTCAAGCACACAATGATCACTTAAACATTTCATCGAACAAGAACAAGACATAAGTATGTCATTGAATTAAGAAATTAACATACCCAATTAGTTTACATAAATTTACATTACAAATACTCATATAGCCTAAAAATCATAAATCTACTCCATTACAAGGAGTTTAAAAACTGAGAGCCTATAGATCTAAGAAATCCATAAACAAATACATGAAAATGAAGGAAAAAGGATGCTTATCATTGGAACACTAGTCTCCTCGGTTGGTCTCCTTGCCCGGGATGATGGATCGATCATCGGAGTAGCCTTTGGAAGAAGATCTAGGGTTCCCCCAAGGAGGGAGAACCCTTCTCCAAGCCTATGGGTGAAACCCCAAGCCAAATATGTGAGAAAAGGGGCAAAACCTCCTATTTATAGTTGTTTTTTTTGTCCACACGGCCACTCACATGGCCGTGGGAATCTGCAAATCCATGTGGGGGTTCACATGGCCAAAATAGCATGGCCAAAATCACACGGCCGTGTGACTTCAAAAGGCCGTGTGGGGGTTCCCACGGCCAAAGTCACACGACCATGTGACTTCACATGATTATGGAGCCACGCCTGTCTGAAATCACATAGCCATATCTGAATAAAAGTTATAGAACTTTAGGTTCTCTAAATTTTACATTTGGAATCACCTTAAAATATGAACCAAACGCAAAGTTATGGTCATTTTACTTTTAGTCCGCGCAGCAGTCTCAAGATTTCACACGGCCATGTAGACTTTGCACGGCTGCGCATGGTATGACCGTGTAGAATCACACACCCGTGTCCGAATAATTATAGGTTTTGAAGGTCTCTACATTCTTCAACTGGAATCAACCTAAAATACAGTATGCAATGTAAAGTTATAGCCGTTTTACTTTTAGTCCACACTGTTGTTTGGAGCTTTGCACGACCATCCATAAAACTCACAGCTGTGGCTTTTTCCCATTTGAAATTGCACTAAAATCCCATGTCCATGTGTCCCATCTTGTCAGGGCCATGTAGGTAAAATTTGGGTCCATTTTAACTTCGTTTTGACCCCAATATGCCTTGATGAACTTGACAACATCATAGACATCTTCTTCCAAAGTTACTTGAGTATACATTTTTGCTCCATTTTCTCTCCAGAATCCATCCTGTCAATAAAAACTAAGCAAAGAGTAGATCTCTGAACAAAATATATGAAAGTATGTCATAATGATAGAATAGGGTGTAATAAACATAGATTCCATGTAATGAAATACAAGGAAATGTGCGTCAAATAGTGCATAAAAATATATATAATCCACGTACATCACACCCATAGATTTAAACCTTTGCTTGTCCTCAAGCAAAATCTGCATCTAAACTCATGTGATTAAGTAGTGTATCATAATGTCTAGTCAATCAATCTAATCCTATCAAATGATTTCAATGGTGAGCAAGATAGAATAATAGTTTGAATATGATCTAAGTAATAGTCTCCGTGATCAGTGCAATAGTGGCCAAAATTTATCAAGTATCAATTCCTAGTCCTAGTCAAATCGTTATTCAACCATCTTTTGCTATCCATTCTAGGCAATAGACACTTACCTGCCATATGTTTAGTTCATCCTTCTTAAACAACCTAAGGTCTCAAAGGCGTGCTGAAGCTAAGATAAACTTAGCATTTGTTTCCCTAATAACCTAACTCAGTCTCAAAGGGGTAAATACTAGCTTCCACTCATGACAACAAATTTTTTGATCCCTTATTCAAGAACAAAGCTCATTTTTCTTTTAAATTTTGTTGGTGCTTTTATTTAATGTGAAATCACTTATCACATAAGCGTATAAGATGGAATGCAAATGTTGGGATACATTTTTCAAATGAGCTTTAATGACTTGAACACATCTAGTAACCAAAATAAAGTTTAAAAAGTCACCATGAGAATTTCAACTACTAAGCAAGCTAAATGAATCATGACTATTCTCAAGATTATCAACCATCAAAACTAGTCATAGTGAAAATAGATCCTAAAACTTAGCCATACTCAAACACTTATATTAAAAACATTGCTCACTTCATGTTAACATAGATAGGAAAGGATTTATCACTAAACATACTATCACCACAAGTAACTCATAAACCACATGAAGCATAGAATAAACGTGCTAGCATTTACTATGAGGAACAAACATCAATGACATGATGTATGATGTAACTAGGACATATTTTTATGCAAAGAACTAATCTACAACCCAATATATTTCCCTCTAGACTTAAACTTTTTATTGTCCCAATGAACACAAAATCAAATTTGAAGAGAAAATAAAAGAAAGAGGAGTTGCCAAGTGAAGTGTGTCATATATTATATCATTCATGCTTTAAAATTTACCCCTCTGTCCACACACTCCTCCTAATCAATGAGACCTAAAAAAGAAAATTGGGCAATAGAAATAAAGTAAAGGGATAAGAGTGTTTATTGATCAAAGCAAAGAAATAAGAAAGAAACTATAACTAAATTGAAAAAAGAATTAAACTTAGGTTTTCTCCCAAGAAGAACCTATTTAAGGTCATTAGCTTGACCCCTTATTATGACCACCAAACTTGAATCTCGACCGTGACGGCGTTAGAAATTTTAGAATCTTCTAGCATAAGGTTCTAAATCACTCAATAGATAAGCTCATCCTCAAAGGTTGATCATGAATTTGCCTATGTGAGATTTGTATAACATATTTTCTACACCCATCATGCTTGAAAAAAATTTGGTTAGTAACTTTAAAAGTATAAAACAACCCAAACATATAAATTTCCAAACAATCAAGCATAGGTGTTACCAAAAAAAGTGATTCTTGGGATTCAATCCCGACACCATTATCAATAACGGAAAATGATTCATGGGGTACTACATCCATAGCACATGTCCCTACATCTCCATCTTCAATATCATCATTAGAAAGGCAAGGTGAAAACTCCTCTTGATCTTTGACCAATGGAGGTATTGGAATAACATAAGCGCACTCCATTGGCAAAGTTTCCATTTCATTGTCTCCAAGCTCTTCTTCATTATTTTCTTCTATCATATCTATTTGAGCTTGGGAGACTTTGTATCTTTTCCACATTTCACATATTTTATCTACAAATTTCTCAAAATTATTGTCACTCGTCTCATAAGTTTGTGCTTGATTAGCCATATCTTCTGGATATACACATTATTGCCTTCCTTAACATTGAACATTACAATAAAAAGATGATAGGTTCCTCTGGTTGGGTCCACAGGTGTACGAATTTGATGAGGTTAATTCAACAAATTTCATGTTGAGAAAGTCCACTGATGCATCCAAGTTGTGAATCCTAAGACAATCTCCGATATTTTTGCCTATAGCTTTACAAGCTTCACAGTAGTTTATTCCCGACCATTGATTATACTTTAGGGGGTGGGGCACTCCACAATGAATAGTGAAGTAATCATGGATAATTATTTTTTACATGACCTATTGCAAAACAAATCTCACAAAACACAATATGAGAGTTCAAATGAATACTTTGGTTAAACCTTTGAATTAGAGTATCCACTTTTGTTCTTAAGGAATCCATGTCTGTTTGAAAGGTAAATGAATTAGAAATGATTAGCCATGAATTAAAAAAAAATTAAAAATAAGAAATAAAATATAGGAATAAAAGAGAAAAAAATACAGTAAAGGAAAAGAAAATGTCAAGAGTAACTCATATGCTCATCAACTAATGTTAATACAAATAGTTCCTGGTAATAGCGCCAAAAATTTGATAAACCCACAAATGTATGAGAATATTGAAATAATATAAAAGATATCGTATCTATAGGGACTGTTGATTAGGCACTAGTTGACTTAGCACAGTCAATTCTCTAGATAATCGAGAATTGATTCTAGGAAAGAGTACAAGAGAGAAGGTAGAAGAAGAGGGAAAAGAAGGAGCAATTTAATCTTTGGTGGAGAAAGATTCTAGGGTTTCAATTTCATTGTGATGGTAATTAATGTGCTATGAATTTTTGGGACCGATTCTGGAGCTAGAGGGGGGGTGTGAATGACTCTGATCGCTTCATCATTGATGATGCACAATGGAAGTAGACGCAATGACACTCGACCAATGCTAACAGGGTAGATTTATTTGGTATTCTTGGTATCCACCTCAAGATGAGGTGACTAGTTCAAGGATCCACACACACACCACTCTCCACTATGAAAGAAATACTCCTTCTCGGTAGCTATCGAAGGCGGAGAAGCCTCATACAGAAATCAAACGATACAACTCGAAGCAAGTAAAGAAATACAACAATATGAAAGTAAACATTGCCCTAATAGATCAGTTGATCGATCTGTGTTCTCACACATCTCAAAAATATAGCCCCAATTGGTCAATTGGGGGGGGCTAGATCGATTGGCTAATCGATCCAGTTGTAACCCCCCAAGTTTTTCCCTCCCAAAGGTATAATGATTTAACTTATGATTATGAATAAAGAGAATGTGTGATAATTATGTTATGTGTTATATTAATAGTATGTTTAGGATCATGCACATGAAAAGAATAAGGATAAGGAGTAGCAATATCATGTTGGGCTTTGGTTATATGG
>JBBPFQ010907962.1:0-11629 GCA_037974815.1 Kaempferia elegans
AGTGTGTATATCTCATTTTTCTTAACTCATAGGCAGTGTTTGGTAGAGCTTCTGCGAATTGCGTTTGTGAATGTCAAATTATGCTTCAGCTTCTATAACTTTTACTCAAAAGCTAGAAGCAAGAATTTGATGCTTTTTTCTGCTTCTGTTTTTTTATTTATGATCTAAAATTAAAAATTAATATTTATGTCCTTAATAAATTTATCATTTTACGTAATTGCTACCTACTTTTAATATAATTTACATTTCCAAAATTTTATATTTTTAAAATAATATTTTATATAATTTACATTTCTAAAATTTTGTATATATATATATATATTTTATTTATATAAATTTTATTATTTTATTATATTTTTATTTTTATTGATTTTATATATATTTTTAAATATTTATGTTATAAAAAATTAATTTTGATAGAATATTCAAAATACTTATTAAGAATATTATTATCTTTTAACTTAAAAATTAAGTTAGAAGCAATTATTCACCAAATACTCAAATTTCACCCTGTATTAGCTTTTGACTTCTATTTCCAAACACATAATACTTTAGTTTCTTACAAACTTCAAAATAATTTTTATAAGAATCACTTTTCAAGAAGTAAAAACTCTCTCATACACTGCCTTAATAATTTTGAAATTTCCATTGGTGATTTGGATATTTAAAAACTTTAGCTATGTGGTCACTAATTTGTCAAATTTTATGATCCATTTAGCCCGATTGTACTGATTGACGGGTATTGAATTCAACCCATTATCGATCCAAATGCGTCACAAATTTTATGATCCATTTAGCCCGATTGTACTGATTGACGGGTATTGAATTCAGCCCATTATCGATCCAAATGCGACCCAATTAAATGCCGGTTTGTCCAGCCGCGATTAATTTTCATTCCGACTCAATTGCCTTCCTCTCCTGCCTGCTCTATTTCATTGGCATCGTCTCCCACGAAACCTAACTCTATAAAACGCCGGGCTCTGATCCCTACTTTTCTCCGGCTTCTAGTCTCCTCTCTGATTCGACCAGGGAAGAAGAAAAAGAAACGAGGAAGACGCAGGGTCCAGGGAAGAGGACTTCGTGCACGACGGGTAAGCTTCTTTTGTCTCACTTCCTCTGGCCTTTTTGAGTTTCTTATGCTTGGTTATATCAGATCCGCTTGTTAGGGTTCCTCCTCACACTCATTTCGTCGCCCGGAATCATGGGGCTTCACAATCGGGATTTCTCATGCTTGCCCTTTCTGTTGTTGTTGTCTGTTTTTTTTCCCCGAAAAATTGGTGCCTATTTTTCTATTGACTTGTTGTGTTCTGATGATCGAAAGATGCTATCTTTTTTATTTACACTGCTCAGTTTATAGAGATTTCACACTAGCTGGATAGGTTAATTTGTGTTGCTGGCTACTCGATTGAGCTGTAGAACTTGAGCTAGGAGAGCAAATGATTGCTGGTTCCGAGGCCGCCCTTGGTGTCATGGTGTGGCGCAGTTATTTGTTTGAACAAATGGTGATTCGCATTCATGATATGAAGTGTACTCAGATTGGGCTAGATTTCCTTTCTCTCATTGTCACGTTGTCTTCCGTCCTCTGGTTCCATTTCGTTTCTCTGACTCTGCGAATAATTCACTCATTCGTAGAAGAGTGTTTATTTGTTGGATAGTTGTGCAAGGGGGAGGTTAACTATATTTAGCTATTGGTGTGAGAATATTTGCCATGTATTTCTCTTGTCTTTAAAGCAACGCTATTTTTCCATTAATCTTTCTTAAAATACTATCTCATTCCTAAGTTCAGTTTCAGCCATCCATCCATTGTTATACAAAGATGTATAATTTCCTATCTGATTGTCCATGTCAAGGTATCTATCTAACTTTATTTTTTCTGAATATGACACCTTCAGTTTGAGGGTTGCTGGGCAGTATGGATGAAAAGAGGGCTTATGGGAAGCAAGGATCAGGAAGTTTCAGAAAACGACCCCGTGATCAGTTTGATAATGGGAAACGGAAGAAGCACAATCCTAACTATGATCATGGCTCTACCAATAAACCTATTGATACAATCTACCGCATCCTTTGCCCTGTAAAAAAGATTGGTAGTGTTCTGGGTAAAGGAGGTGATATTGTTAATGCCCTCATAGACGAGACCCATGCAAAGATAAGGGTTGCAGATGCTATCCCTGGTGCAGAGGAGAGAGTAATTATCATTTTTAATTACCGGTCAGAAAGTGAAAAACACAATCCTGGTCAGGATACTGAAAATAGTGATAAAAGTGAGTTAGAGAACACGCAGCCCAATTGTCCTGCCCAGGATGCTTTACTCAAGATTCATGATAGGATTGCTGCAGATGAGATTTTACGTGGCGGTGTGGTGCAAGACAGAACCGAACCTGATGATATTGTTACTGCTCTAATTTTGGTCCCAAAAAATCAAGTTGGATGTCTTCTTGGCAAGGGTGGAAATATTATACAGCAACTGCGAACTGATACTGGTGCAAATATTCGCATATTTCCCTCTGATCACCTACCGCGATGTGCCATGGGAAGTGATGAACTTGTACAGGTAACACTAGTTTCTCGTCAGTAATTGTTTGTCTAAAATTTCTTACCTGAGTGGAAGAATTTTTGAATTTGATCTATGCTAAGACAATTTAGCTATTTCATGCTTGATGAGATCTTTGAAGAGAATAGGAAAACAAACATCCTTTTTGTGCTCAACGTCTCCTCCTGCTATTTTGCCCACTGGATGGTTACATGTTTTGTTTCTTGTGCTATTTATTGATGGAGACTGCTAGGTCCATGATAAATGATCCTCTTTTTTCTTCTGACATATGGAGACTAGAGCAGTACAATTTTAAATTCAATTATTCGTTCATAACTTTGTGGTAATGGTAGAATCCATAATTAGTTCCTACTAGATTTGTTATCTTCAGACGGTTTGTATGTGGTGGACTGACTTATATAGCTCGGTTATGCATATAAATTTTCATCTTATACCATAACCATGGTAAGTTAAGTGGAAGAAAACTAAAGTAGTATAACTTATCTAAATTCATTTGAACATGGGTTAAAGTATAAAATAAAATAAACAAACCTCCTTTTTAATTCAATTATATAATTAATAATATTATTTTTTTAAAACAGAAAATCCAAAAACTTTTTTATATGCATCTTGGCATGCTTTAGCATATGTTGAATCATGTTCAGTATCAGCACATGTACTACATATCTAATTGTGATACCCTTGTTTTTGTATTTGGAAGTAAATAATAAAGTGGAAGGAGATTACAGGAGAAAATTTTATTTAAATGGCATGTGTTCATCTGTGTCAAGTGTCTGTATGATACATGCTGAAACCAGATTGTTCTGACTGGGGAAGCATCCGGGAACAGATTGATATTTGAAGCCTCAATCATATCAAAGTCTAAAGATGCCCAATGATCATATTTGAGAATTTTGGTGACCATATTTGTGAATACAAGCTAATGTCTTTTGATCGACTAGTTGTTTACTCAGGACCATAGTTCATCTTTGTAACCTTTTTTCTATTTTCTTGTGTTTTTATCAATTACTTGTTTAGCCTGGCTCTTATCATCTTGGTAAGTGTTTTCATTTCCTTTCCCAGGTATCAGGAGTGCCATCTATCACAAAGAAGGCTCTTTTCAGAATATCAACTTTACTGCATCAACATCCCAATAAAGAAAATCCTCCTTTGGAAACTATCATATATGCTAGTACTCAAGGTTCTAACCGCTCAGATTCATCTCTCCCACCGCCATTTCCTCAGGGAAATCGAATGTGGTCTCCCTATTACTCTGACACTCGTGATCAACCAACAATCTCAAGGTTTGGTAGGTACCCAGATGAGCCATTAAGATATCCTCCAAGTAGTTTTAGCAGAAACAATTTCCATGAGGGTGAGACAGCAGAAGAATTCTCCATGAGAATTTTGTGTGTTACTGTGAAGATTGGTGGTGTGATTGGCAAGGGAGGGACCAATATCAGACAACTAGAGCAACAAACAGGTGCTCGGATTCAGGTTGAGGATACTGCACCTGATGCTGAGGAACGTGTGATCAATATTTCATGCAAGGAGGTAAGCTGTCCATTTGGACATAACAATTTAATAGCATAGATGTGTGAAATCTTGGCAATTAGGCCTATTTAGACTTTGATGTTACATGGTATAGAATTGTGTGTTCATTAAAATTGTAGGTTCCCTGGGAGACAAGATCTCCAACAATAGAAGCTGTTCTTCAACTTCAAAGTAGAACAAGTACAAACTCTGATGATGGTGCTATCACAACACGACTACTAGTCCCATCAAGTAAAGTTGGTTCCATCCTAGGAAAAGGAGGCGACATTATAACAGAAATGAGAAGACGAACTAGAGCAGACATTCGTGTTTACTCCAAGGATGACAAGCCAAAATATACATCTGCAAATGAAGAGTTAGTGCAGGTGCTGTTTCATTGTTAGTCATTTAATATTCCTAGCCAGCCTATTGTAAGAATGGACATCTTTCAGTTTCCTGACATTTTATTACATCTTCTGTCACAGATTTCTGGACCTAGAGAGTTCGCCCGGGATGCACTTGTAGAGATTGCTTCAAGGCTTAGAGCAAGGACATTTCGGAGCGAGAATTCTTCTTTTAGCCCTGCATCTGCACCTGCAGTCCCTTTTCGTGGAGTTCCTCCTTTCGAAAGAATTTCTCATCGAGGTGCACCTTCAGCTGGAAATTCTGACACAGGTTCTACACGACCAGGTCATTTTCGTGGTTATACTCCTGAAAGAGGAAGATTTCCTGATAGAGGAATTTCATCATCCAGCATGTTTGGACCTGAGAAATCTGTTGGGTATGATTACCCAAAGGTACTGTCTATATATACCTTTTTCTCCATTTTTTTATTTTAATATAATTATTTTACCTTTTTGGGTGCATCTGTGCACCAATTTGCTAGTCTACGTAATGGTTTTGGATCAGAATATTTGCTTGCACTGGTTCAGAGGAGAATTCCCTATTTTTCACAACATTCAAGTTACAGTAGGATGAATTGGTTTAGGATTAGATTGCTTATCCTCTGTATTGGAAGGCACATGTTTAGTACAAATCCTCAATGTTCGATCATAATGTGTTGTTGGTGCATCTGTTCCTCGTGGTTTAGACACAATTGTCATGCCGACAGGGAAAACAATGCTTTATTTATGTGCCTTACTCATCTATTTCAGCCATTTGCACCTGGTACTAAGAATCTATAGCAACGGATGGTACAATTGAGTGGTTGGACAATCTGAATCAACTTTAGTTGATTTGGATATTGACCCATCAACATATGCTAGTTCATAGGTTTGGTCAACAGCTAGTTCTTAACGCAGTGTGCCTTCCACCTATTATGAGCCAAAACATGTATTTTTTACACTATAGTTCAAAGTTTAAACCATCTTGATTGTAGTCTCCAAACAAAGTAAACTCGTATCCATCAATTAAATGCTAGGCATTACCATTAAAGCCCAGATTTAGAAAGCATGATCTGCTTGTGGGTCAAGCTTGGTGAGAATGAGCTCAATAAAGTTATAATCTAACTACAACTCATCCATGTAATGTAATCAGGATGGTCATCATGGTGATGATTATTTTTATTCAATGTTATTAAATTGGATTTGTATTCTGTTCTGTATTTCCATTGATCTTTTGGGGATGAAGATGTGTCTTTTCTTTTGACAGGCTTATAGACAATCATATGAAGCTCAATACTACCATTCACCAAGTGCTGCTGGGTAAGTGTAACTGTCTCTCTTCTTTGTTCAGGCTGTTCAGCTTGCAAGAGTTTGATTTCAAAATGTCACGGTGCCACTAATTTGTCTTATATTTTTAGGTACACTAATAATGCACCTGCTGAATCTAAGATTCCTTATGGTGGGGCCACCTCATTTGGCAGAGCTGATATTAGCAATTCTGAGATTCATCAGGTATTGAGATAACACCTTCAAACTACCTCTATGAGAATTATAAGATTCTTCATACAATTTGTCATGGTAATAATTCATAAATAAAATGCTCTCTCGAGAACGTTAGGATGATTGATATGAGCGTCTTATGTAGAATTTGAATCAGCAAATGATAGCTTTTTTTATGCTAGCATTTGTAGGGGCAGCAACGAGCACAGTATCTGCAACTTTTTACTACACATACCTTCCAAACTAATACCGTTCCCATACTTGTTGCCAGTTCCATCATCTCCCTGGAGCATTCACCCAAACACCAGCCCAATCCCAGGTTAAAATATCTTTATATCTCTAAGCTTTAAAATAATAACAAATTGAACCTCTAAAATTAACTAAAAAAAATAAAATTGTGGGTGGTGACCCTGCTGCTACTACCGCCATCAAAAGGAGGTGAATTGAGAGCTGAGAATTTGTGTGAGAAGAGGCCTCCCATCACTGTTAATCATACACACATATATATGAAAAAAGGTGTCCTTTATATAGGGCAAAAATTAGGCGGGCGCTCTTGTTTTTTTTTCATCATCATCAAAAGGTCAGCTCATGTTGAACATTGTTTTAGTAGTTTTTGCCAAAACTGCTCTAACATTTGTTTTTGCCAAAACTCAGGGTGAAGTGTGCGCGTGTGTGTAGATATAGATATATACAGAGACATGCCACAACTGAATATGTAATCTCAAAACCATCCCGTACATGTCGTACACATGATGGGTTTATACCATTTCATTGGAACCGATAAACCCGTTTAATGGGTATCTGTCAGAATCCAATTAAACAAGTCAGGTAGCCATGGATGCTCAAAGAGATCCACCCTCATGCCATTCCTCGTCGTTTGTGTAGAAATTGTTACACCCACAACTAATTCGTGTTTGTCGAAATTATTTGGGATTGGATATATGAATAATCTAAAAATTTTATTGTGTTAATTAGTTTTTAAGACATATTTTTTGCCCTTTGATTGAGTCCTATCTCTTTGCTCATTTTCATATTATTGGAGTCTATTTTATCTCATTTTATTAATTATGGGAGTAACCCCGACTTGCTCTTCTTGGACCTATATCTGTGACATAATAATAATAGAATTTTTGGCGTCTAAAGGAACAGGGTTATGCTTATGTTGGTTATATAGATTTTTCCTGTGCAAGTAGGTTCCTGGTGCAAGAGTTAAATCGCATGATCCTATGCTGGGTGCGCCAGATCATGTCACCGACGGACATGGCCCTTCTGAATATTCAAGGCCAGGACAGGGCTATTTCCCACCACCCTATATGCCTTCAGGGAGCCAGAGCATTCCGCCATCTCAACAATCGATCCGCCCTTATTAGCTCAACTAGCAATCAGCGATCTTGTTCTTCCTCACACTCAAATACTAGTCACCGGCTGTTTGATTGTGAATTGAAGCAAGTGTCAATTAAATCTTTAGCTGTTGTAGACTGGCCTATAGAGCATCATTTTTCTGTTTTGTTACTAGTTGTCAAACTAATTTATGGTTCACACTTGTGAATGGATGTGGAGGTAGAAGTTTATCTTCAGCTCTATAATTCAGATGTTTAGATTCGATGCCACAGATATGTTCTGGCTCCATTTGCTACTAGGTTCTTTGCATACTCAAGTATGCTCGAGTTTTTCTTGCGTTTCACTCTGTCAGTTGCATTTTGTTGTATTCTTATCTAATTATACTGTTGGGTCTAAGGGTCTAATCAAGTAAGTTTATTTGAATTGTTAACATTGAGTTGAAGGGTATCATGTTACCTCTGAATTTTCAAATTCATTACTATAATCTCAGCTGATCTGAATCAACAAATCACTCCGATCAACAACCAGAATTTCTTTGAATATGGTCTTCAATTCATAAGCTCGAGACAAATCTAGAGGAGAAGAATACTTGTGGTAAAGTACTCAAACTTAAAAACGCAATTTCTGACGGAGGCGTTCTCCAAATTTACCTAGGGAAATTTATGTATGATCAGGCCAGTCCTCTCTATTCTCTGGATTGTCAATGAAAGTTGAATTAACTAACCTAACCCAAAAAAAATGTTTCATATCATTTATAAGTTTGAAACTATAGCAAACTATGATCGAGGTGCACCCATTAGAGCTAACATCTAAACAACCTTCCATTACATATGTAAACTACTGGCATTCATGGAAAAATGTTGATTGAAAATAGAAATGATATTTAATCAAACCTTACTTTTATTATATTTGATTATTATACACGATACACCTCAAACATCCACCAAGTTCGACCAACAGCTATCAAATATACACAAACATGCAGCAGCGTGATCCATGCCGCATTATGTGAGTGTGTACCTTTTGATTTTTATTATGCCAGTTTACACCTATAATATTAAAGTAAAATACCATTTATTTGCTCTTGGACTCTTAAGTGAGACTAAAATCATGGGTTGTAGTTCGTGGGGCCAGAGGATGCTCTTGTGACCTCATGACCAAGTTCGTCGATTTTGCTGATCATCAAAGCCTTCTCACTTTCTAGCTGAATCATGTATTTCTCCTGGTCATCTTCTGCATTTTCTACCTCACCCAAAGCCAGCGATAACGCCTCTAGGTCACCCTTGTCGATTAGGCATTGTAATTGCTTCAACATGTCTCTCATCTGAATTTAAAAAAATTGGAGTTCAGTACCCCAATCTGGGTGAAACAAACAAGGAAAACACAAACAAGTTGTTTATGCATGGCAAATAGAAAATAACATTTCCTTATTGAAACAGAAATACTGAAGGTAATAGGAAGATGGAGTAAAAAATCTGAACATTCAGGAAGAAAATTTCAAGTGCTCATTTTTTCTTGGTGCTATATGCATACAAACATAGAGCTGGATATCACTTAGCGTTAAAGAAGAGATGAATAGTGTCCAGAAAAAAAATCATAGATAGGGTTAAGGATACCTGGGCGTTAACATAAGATTCTTTATAAAAAACCTTTGTGAATGCCCATGTATAACTGAAGAATAATTTAGTAATCTAGTTTGAGTAGAAGCACACTCCACCTATATTTGCGCAATAGTAAATATTTCCACTCTTTTATGAGAGATTCATTCGAGGGGTTGCATAACTATAATTAGTCATCTGTGAGTTGTGACCTCTTGAATTGTTTCACATAAAAAAGAGACTGCCCGGTACACGAAGCTTTTGCTAATACGGGATCTCAGGGAAAAATCTATTATACGCAATCTTACCCTCCTTTACAAGGGGCTATTTCCGCCAATACGGGTCTCAAGGAAAGGTTTATTATACGCAGTCTTACCTTACTTTGCAATAGGTTATTTCCGAGACTCAAACCTAGGTCACACGGTAACAACTTTACCATTGCACCAAAACTCCCCTTCTTGAATTGGTTTTCACATATCAAACATAAATTATGAAGGATTACAACTGAAAACAAAGCTGTTGTGCAGCAAAGGCCAACACCTTTTAGTCTTTCTATAGTTGTATATACCATCCACTCACAGGTGCATATCTAATCTTAGTTAAAAGTATAATCTGATTAGTATTTGGAAGTACTTTTGAACATTATGTAAAGGTCTACAACGCAGTATATCCGCGTGACCCTAGAATACCAATAACAAATAACTAAGCAAGCCTAGAAAAATGCTAATCGTGAAATAGGTAGCTTGTTGGCCTTTTTTCCAGTTGGGAGTTGATGTGATTAAACATTCAAAATTAGATCTTAGACCAAGAGCATTATAAGCATACCTCAAACCACCCCTCAAGCTGATAGTAGATTAACAACATAATTATGCGGAGTATACTGAAGCTATTGATTTCATGGATTTACTATGCTGCATAGAGCGTAATTGGTGGGACACAAGGTTCAATATTATGTTGAGACTGGTACATTGGCAACATAAGCATGCTAGGCATTTTTGCCAATGCTACTCCATATGGAGGAATAAGAAACTAGATACAGGTAACATAGAGATGGTTACCAATGATTTAGTGTTTGATACAAGCGATACACAAAATTAGGGTAGAGATTCTTTAAATTTCCAAATTAGAACACAAATTTAATCTCACATTTCCAAGAAACCCTCCAAAATGTAACATCAAATGAGAAAATTCTCAAATATTTTCTTAGACAAATATTCAAGGTTGAAGCTACAAAACAAGAGTAAATATAAGATTATTTCACCGCAACTCCAACCTGAATCAAGCTAAGCTAGTATTGTGTTTCAGAAAGTTCAGCCTTGAAATCTGTGGTCGGAGTCTTTTACATGAGTGTCGAGTGAGATCGACAAATATCATTACAAGATTGAAAAATTTAGTAGCATAAATAGGAATTTCAAATGATGATGGTTCAATTTGTAATTTTACAGAAGTAAATTATAATTATCTTCTTCAAGAGATTGAGGGTGTTGCGACTAGAATCAAGATATTATATCTAACCAGATACAACATCAATCAAGTCTTATCCCACTAGATGGGATCGGCTATATGAATTCTTTTACGTCATTCAGCTCTATCTCCTACTAGGCTACTATATCATCATCTATATTTAAATAAATTTTATCTTATTTTATTATTATTAACCAAGTCTTTTTTGATTTTTCTCTTCCTCGTTTGATATGTGTGTTTGTAATATTTTTACATCGCATAACTGAAGTATTTATTAGTCATCTAAGTATATGCACATGTTATCTTATACGTGTCTCTTAAAGTTTTTCACAATATATGCAACTTTAACTTTCTCTATAATGCTCTCATTTCTTATTCTGTCCATCCTCGCATGTCCACACATCCACCTTAACCTCCTTATCTCTGCAATTCTCATCTTCCACTCATATGTTAGAGTCATAGCCAACATTCAACTCCATATAATATAACAGGTCTAACTGCAGTTTTGTAGAACTTTCTTTTAAGTTTTAAAGGTACTTTATGGTCACATAAAACACCTGACGCTCTCCTTTATTTCAACCATCCTGCTTATATTTTACGTAAGATATCTCTCAATCCCTCCATCGTTCTGCAAAAATGATCATAAATATTTAAAACTCTTAATTCTAGACAACTCGTCATCTCCTATCTTAACAACTGTCTCATGACATATAATATTGCTAAACCTAAATTTCATATATTCTATCTTTATTCTACTAAGCCTAAAACATTTCCCTTTTAGTGTTTCCCATCAAGATTCTAGTTTAGCACATTTACCAAAATAATATTATCTGCAAACAACATGCACCACGGTATTGTGTCTTAAATGTGTAGTGAGTTCATCCATAATTAGTGTAAAAAGACAGGAACTTAGAATTTATCCTTGATGTAACTCTATCTTTATTGAAAATGCTTCAGTTACTCCGCCTACATCCTCGTACATATCCTTAATTAGTTTAATATATGTTACGCTAACACCTCTTTTTTATACAATTTTGCATATAATTTCTTTTGGAACTCTATTATAAACCTTTTCTAAGTCAATGAATATCATGTGTAGATCTTATTTTTCCTCCCGATATTTTTCAATTAGTTATCGAAAAAGATGTATAACTTTTATTATCGACCTTCCAGGCTGTTCCTGACTACGAGTGAAGGGACGGACACCGAGAAAGTTGTCGTCCATGTAGATTCGGAGGTCACCGGCGCGATGAAGGACTGCTCTCTGTCCACAGAAAACT
>JBBPFQ010908282.1:0-11628 GCA_037974815.1 Kaempferia elegans
TTTTTTTTTGTTTTTATATTTAGGCGGGAAAATTTTTGGGAAGGCTTTTCTGTTTTTATATATATATAGATATAGATTTATTTTCCTATTTTAATTTTTTTTAATTTTAAAATTTTAAAATTTTAAAATTTTAAATTTTAAATTTTTTAAAATTTCAATTTTTTTTAAAAAAATTAAAATATATATTTTTTAAAATTTTGTTTTATTTTTAATTTTTTTAAAAATAATTAATTTTAAAATTTTGTTTTATTTTTAAAAAAAAAATAATTAAAATTTTGGTTATTTTTAAAAATTTAAAAATATTTTAATTTTTTTTAAAAATAGAATTTTTAAAATTTGAAATCTTTATTTTTTAAAAATTTGTAAATTTTTTTACTTTTTTTTTAAAAACTTTTTTACCTTTTTTTTTAAAAAAAAATTAATTTGTAAGGAGGAATGAGAATGAGAATGGGAGTGACCCACCATATTACATGGGTTTGGTGATTTCTATAAATTTGGAAATCATTCCCAAATTGTCATTCTCAAACCCACAATCTAAACACTATTATTTATTATCATTCCAATCTCTCATTCATAAACCCACCAATCAAACGCTACCTAAAGTGTCATCCGTACATCTCACTTTTAGATATTCTTTTTGCCTACTTTTCTGAATACTTTTCTTTTGTATATTTATCTTCGTTGTAATGAAAACATCGACTAACTTTTATTTTTCTTGCTTGTTCTTCACTCTTAATATGTTGGCGATGAATTCTATCTTTTACTATCATAATTTTTTTAATAATTTTTCCCTTCAATTACCAGATACCCTATTGATATCATCAATATTTTACCTGGTCTGCAAGATCGGTTTTGTGACGGATTTTACTTTTTCTTTATTTTTGGTCGAATTTATAACCTTACTTCATGCATGTTCTTGGAAAAAATTCCCCTCCCACCCTATAACCAACTTGACAATTAGCTATAAGCTGACCTTGTAATTTACCACCTTCCTTTACATAATCTGGGGATGAGTTGTGAGGAATGCGTAGATAAATATAATCACCTTTTACTAATATTTATAAATTTGATCGATATAAATTGGATATTTAGTGTCAATTAAAAAAAATTATAATCTTATTTCACCCTCTCTCATATGTACAACGCAAGTGGTACCAATAGGAGTATCTGGGGCAATTCCTAAGAAGGTCATTTAATTTTATGGAACGTGATTAATTTCATTTGGAGTTTTTCAAATTTATCCAGGTGAAATAGAAGGATTAAAAAAACTTTTGAAATCAACGAGAAGGACAAAATTGCTCATTAAATGGACTGGGTTGGGCTCATGGGTCTTCTATCCTTCGGGCTTCCCCCAAAATCTATTTCCGGGGCCGTAATAAGGATTAAGGAAGACCAGCGTCTAGCGGCAAAAGAGGCGTAGCTCCTCTTTGCTTATGAGAATGAGAAAACGCCAATAGAGTTCTTTGTATGTAGGTTGCGTTAAGAGTACCATCCCCCCTCCGCTCTCCGCTCTCCGCTCCGCTTCGCGCCACTCCCCACTCAACACAAATCCCACACCTTCGGAGAAGTGTTCGATCTGGAAGAGGACGAGGAAGAGGAGAAGAGGCCATTCACGAGGTGGGTTTTGTTGAATCTCGTGGTTTGGACGCCTCTACATTCGCCACCGACATCAGATGCGGATCTTGCAGCTGGGGCTGTTGGTCGCTCTCGCATCTGGTGTTTCCGCGATCCTCATCTACATCGTCGGAGTGTCCAACCAATGTGAGATGGTCATCCCGCTCGACTTGCATTTCTTTGAATTTGCTGGGCTTAGCGATCGATGTTCATGCTGCTCGTTGCTGTTTTGTTGGTAGATGATAGACTTAGGGTTACAGAAGATGATCTGAACGCGTTGAGGGCGTTGCGGAGTGGCTTTAAGAAGTGCGTGGTGAGTTTCTGTATATCCTTTTAGGATTCCATTCTTTGGCAATTTTACTACTCAAACTATCTTTGAGAAACATAGTCAGTGTGGCTCAGAGGTTGGCGGATTAGCATAAATCTATCACTTCCAAGTTAACCTCAACCCCAATAGGGTTCTTTGAGATACCCTTTGGTTTAGAGTTGAAAGGTACATTAAATTCCATGTTAATATGAATGTCCAAGTTTCCTACTCAACATCAGGTTCTTAGAAACAATTTATAGAGTGAACGAGTTCATAGGCTTCATATGCTCTTGGCTTCTGGTGTAACAGGGAAGCAGTAGACCTAACTCCCTTTGAAGGCCCGCATTCATATTAGCTTCTGGAGTTAGTAATATGTGCTATATTTTTCTACTACTTCTAATTGACCTCCCAAGCGACATACATCCTATAGGATTCTTAAGTGCTCAAGATATCAGTTTATTAATAAGTTATTTTTTAAGTTGCAGAAGTTCTTCATTCTGATTGCATTAACATAGCAATGCTTGTGTAACCTTAGGCCAAGATGATCCAAATAACACCATTTGTATCTGATATAATTGCTTGTGTCGCCCATTACACTGTGCTTGTTGGAGCTTTGGAGGTTAAGCATTAGTTTTTTTTTCATCTTTCAAGATTTATACAGAATCTAAAGACTGGAATGTAGAAAATATGCAAGTATTAGAGGGGTTTTGCTTATATTCTTGATGATCCATCACAATAGTAATTGCAGTTAGCCGTATGTGATATGATTGCTGTGCTGGTAATCAAACTCCATATTGCAAATAGTAGTGAGTTCCACCTTTACATGGTTTTCAAATTAGTTAAAATTATTTGAAGTGTTGAATGAAAACTTTATGTCTTATTTGCAGAGCTAATTATTATCTTGTAAAAGTGCAGGATTCCAATGGTTTAGGATTACAGGCTCTGCTAAGCCAGGATTATTGTCAAGTTAAGATACAGTACCCCAGGGATACAGTGTCACAGTGGGTGAGTTTGTTTCTGACATGATGAATTATGATTTTTTCCTCCATGATGAATCTTGGAATAGAATGTTAGCATATTTCTGCATGATTGCAGTTTACTTGCCTTGCATGCTTTCATGTATTGATAAAGACATTTTTGGAAAAGTCGGCATGTCATTCCCTTGGGGTTCCTAACGAAGGCAAAAATAAAATAGTGACTAGAAAAACTAACGATAGAAAGTGATTGAAAAAACCAATTGGGTTTCCTCTTTTATCTCATTCAGGGGAAAGAAATATATAAACTTACTTTCACATTAGTTCCTCGTAAAGGAAAAAAAAACACAACAATCATAATTTGTCATTTTTCAATTATTAAAAATTTGAAAAATTATTAATACTAATAAGTTAAACATAAAAGAATAATTGCCTTTTATTTTTAAAAATTGAGCAGGTGGGCTTGCAGCTAACTCTTGTATCTTTTCACCCTATCTGGGTGGACGTAGTTTAAAGAAAATGGAGAGAGATAAATCTCTTTTCGTTTGTTTTCATGTCTCTGTTTTTGCCAAACAAATGGATGGAGGCCGGAGAGGAATGAATACCCACCACATCCTTTAGCTCTTTTATCCGCTGTAAGAAACATGTCGTTAGGTTGCAGAACTTTAAGGAACATTTCAGTATAAACTTTTGTAGCATTTTTGTTTAGTAAATATGTTTGTCTCATCCACTATGACCCTTAGAGCTTGTTTTATTTCATCATGTCTTTCCTTGGGGAATGATCTTTAACTCAATCACAGTGTTCTAAAAATCGGCCAAGGCCTAGGCGTTAAGCGCTAGCCAGCCACACCAAAAACATGCTAGTCAACTAGCCTAGGCCGTATTATGCGACCCTAGGCGCCAACTAATTAGTTGATTCGTCTAAGCGCCGCGGAAATAGTGCTGGGTTTTTAAGTTTTTTTTAGTTTGAGCTTTTAAATTTAAAGCCCAGTTAAAAAAAACTAAAATGTAACCTTGAATTGGTGTCCGATTAGGGGTGTCAAAAATGAACCCGACCCGACGACCCAACCCGAGTCAAAAAAAAAAAAAAATCAGGTTCGGGTTGGAGATTTTCGGGTTCGGGTCGTGCTCGGGTTGGAGGGTTTTGGATTGAAAATTTTCAGGTTGGATTCGGGACGGGTTCGGGTTGACCCGAATTTAGGGGTTAGTTGATTTTTTACGATTAAATTAAATTTTATTTTGAAGATTAAGATGTTTTTATGTGTATGAATATCAATGTTAGTATAATAGTGATAAAATATTGAGATAAAAGTGAAGAATTATTTGGAAAATAGTCAAAAAAAAAAAAATTGACTTTGGATCGGATTATACGGGTTGGCCGGGTTCGGGTTCGGGTTAGTCGGGTTGGCCGGGTTCGGGTTCGGGTTGAGGGATTTCGGTTTGATTTTGGGTTTGGGTTCGGGTTGAGAGTTAAAATAAAATTTTGCAACCCGACCCGAACCCACCCGAATTGACACCCCTATGTGCGATGATGATATTGAGTTTGTGTCCGATGGAGAAGAAGTTGCTGAAAATTTTGGAGAAGTAGAATAAATTTGTAATATTTTATTAGTTGTATAATTTTGAACTAATTTTAAATTTGATGTTATTGTGTTGGAGTTATAGAATGAGATTTATTATGTAATTTATGTTGATATCGTGGAATTCGTCTAGCGGCGCCTAGTCCTCGCCTAGGTGAATTTTAGAACCTTGCTCAATCAAGCTCTTTTCTCTTCATGGGATTTTAGGTCATTCTTGAGAATCTGAATTACTTTCCTGCGCAGGATGATTTATTATTCCAGTTTTGTTTTCTTCTGAGTGATTGATTCTTGAGCCAAAGAACCCAACTTAGTTGTAAAGTACCTCAAGGAAAAAAGAACTATTTATGACTCTTTTGCTTCTGCAACATAGGCTTGTTGGCTGGTCCTATCACATCTATTTTGACGATCACACTTGAATTGACTGCATTTGTTCACCTGCAAGAACAATGCTAGTTTTCCTTAAAAATTTTGCATTATTTTTTCATATGCTTTCGTGCCCAATTTTCTAGATATGTTGTTTTTCATTTTTATCGTTTATGTGAATTTGCAATCTTTGAAGATTTTTGTTTATGAAAGAAAAAGAAGGAAAGTATACATTCATTGTTCCATAAATGAGTTCTTTAATGAGTACAAGTCATTGCAGATGTGATGTTTATCGATTTAGCTTTATGTTGTTTAGTATATTGACTAAATTTGTGCAATCAATTTGTATTTAAGTTTCTATGCTAACTTTTATAGAGTGACCCCGAAACTGGAGAACCTGAAGGCTTATCATTCGATTTCAACCTTTGTGAAGCAGCTGCCACTTGGGAGCAGGTCATTTTTCCATTCATATTTCTTGAAGCATTGTGTTCAAACATCTTTTCGTCATTTCATATTTATTTCAACCTTTGTGAAGCAGCTTCCATTTGGGAGCAGGTCATTTTTCCATTCATATTTCTTGAACCATTGTGTTCAAACATCTTTTCATCATTTCATATTTCTAACAATCAATCTATGAAACTATCAATTGTTCCAAAATATGAGCTGTGATTTAGATGTCTATGCACCAGTTGTATTATGCTTTTTGCCTCCTTATTTAACATTGGTATTGTGGTACAGTTTGCTGTTAGGTTCCTCATGAGACATGGCTCATGATTTACAGGCAACCTACTTCAAGCAGATAATCATTTAATTTATTGTTCAGGTTCGCAATAGTTCTACCATACTTACAAAAGAGTTTATTGATGCATTACCAAATGGGTGGGAGGAATATGCATGGCGCAGGATCAATAAAGGAATACAACTGTGAGCCCACTGTTAAAATTGAGCCAGCCATTATAGTGCTATAACCTTTCACTTGCATTGATGAGTTCAAGGAAACTTTAAGAATTGTTAATGATGTCAAATGCAGAACTTTCTTTTTTCTATTCCAGGGATCGATGCAAAAATAGAACATTATGCATGGAAAAACTTAGTTTAGTGCTTCCTGAGACACCACCTTTTGTCCCTCGGCAATTTGGTCGATGTGCTGTTATTGGTAATTCTGGAGACCTTCTAAAGACAAAATTTGGGGAGGAAATAGATGGCTATGATGCTGTTGTGAGGGAAAATGGAGCTCCAATCCAGGTTTAATGGAAGCCTCTCTCAGCTTACTGCATAACTTTTTCCCTTATTTACTATGAGGTTTTTTCCCTTCCTATTCTAATATGTCAGAACTATACACAATATGTGGGGAGGAAAAGTACATTTCGTCTTCTTAACAGAGGATCTGCTAAGGCACTGGACAAAGTTGTAGAGCTTGATGGTGTGAATCTCTATTATATATCATTATGTGCTGTCTTAGTCAACATAATCTGAAATTTTCATCTTGCAGAAACGAAGAAGGAGGTGTTGATCATCAAAACCACTATTCATGACATCATGAACAAAATGATTCGGGTACTTATCATGCTCAAACACCTTCTAGTGCAGTATGCTATTTCTTGTATAAGATTGGAACCTGCTATGCTATATATGTTCTGTCATGCTAATTATATATCTGTGATATACACATTCATGAACCACTATTCATTTTTGAATTTGCTTGGCTCGGTGCAGTAGTTGAGTTACCATTCATGTACTGTCAATTGTTCTTATATTTGCATGATTCAGAGTAGGCTAGCAGCTGAGTTATCAGTTTGCGTTCATTCAACTCAACCAGTCTGGCTCAAAGAATATAAAGGGCTTTTTTGGCCCATCCTTGTCTGATTTTCAATAACCATAGAAGGGCATATGATGTGCTATGGGTCAGTAACTATTCTGTAGTCCATTTGGCTTAAGGCTTATCTAGTACTCTATCTTGGTGCTTGAGCTGACCTTCAGCCTCCGGCATGTGATTAAATTTGACTCAAACGAGCAATAAACCTCCCCTTCTGTCCAAATTGACTATTGAACCAAATTTGTACCATGTTTGGGCTGGCAAATCATGGTATTAATTTCGTGACTGTCATTCCATTCATGTCAATGTTAGGTCATACCAACTGATATAAAACTAATTTTTTATATTTGATGTAGATGAGTTAACTTTCTGAAAAAATAAAATTATACACTGGTTAAAGTTTTTTTTTTTTTGGCCATTTGATTGAAGGGAGAACAGTGTCATCTCAATGTACCCTAGGATTTATTCCTACTTGTACTTGCCAGTGCAATATGTTTATGGAAAAATTTGAAACCATGATTTAAGACCGTCATTATTGAATTGCAAGAAATCCTAGTTTTGTCAACAGTGATTTTCAATGAAAATTTGTTCCTCTTATCTCATTTAGTAACTCAATTCTTTGCATCATTGAATCAGAAAGTTGGGTAATTACAAGTTTGTGATTCTACGATAGAAACTAGTATTGATGCTTAAGAAGCTACCCAATTTAGCATGGTAGCACGTCCATTAACTGGTGTCTATTCTTTTGACTACATTGTGGTTACATTGTACTTAGTATTGCTTAGTTGTAATTGTTTTTGATCGAAGCACAAAAGTTAATTAACACTGAGGTAGGTCCACAAGTATCTTTTTGTAAACTGGAATTCATTTTTAGCCTTGATTAAATCCAAAAGGAAGCTTCTGTTGTGAGACAAGTCGGTCAATCTACCTGCTCGAAGTTGACTTTCTATTTTTATTTTTCAAATGATGTTATTTCAAATAATGGTTACTAGCCAAGGAGCAAGGGCATGCCTAGTTATCCAATTGCCAACTTGCATGCTTGGAGCTCCACTCTAGGATGACGGTGAACAACATCCTTTATGTAGGTTCTTATAAGTTCGATTAGGGGTGCAATAGAACCAAATCAAATCCAATAGTATATTGATATTCGAGTTTGAACTCAAAAAATATATGTGATATTTGATTTCGATTCGAAGTTTGATAATACAGCTAATTCTGGCTTGAGCTCAGTTTGAAATGAAATTTTAGCTCGAGTTCGGTTTGAGTTGTTCGAACCTTGATTCGAGCAGAATCGAATTGTAGCTTAAAATGACTTAAAATCTTAATTTGAGTATATCCAAATGAGTTTGGCTTGCGAGTGACTTGTGAATAATGGAATAAAATATTATGGAGTTTGGCTCGAATTCGATAATTCGAATACAAATTAAATATTTTTCTAGCCAACTAGAAAATCTTGCCAACAGGCTCGATTTATTTGCACCTCTAAGTTCGATAAGCTACCATCCCCACTAAGCAATAATAGTTTTAACAATCTCCACTTCATGGATGATTTAACCTTGAGTGAAGTTAGAATAAATGCTGCCCCATGTTGTTGAATATTAGCTCAATATACATGATTCAGATGGGTCTTTATAAGAAGGATTTGGGAATTGAACTGAAGATTGTTGTTTGCAATGACACTATTGAGGTACATTTTTTTGTAAGTAGGGATTGTTTGGAATGACCAGGGTTTAGGGTTTCGTTTCGTGCCGGGCGGAACGGGTGGAACGGGCGGAACGGGCGAAACATACCGTTATGCCCGTGCACAAAAATTGACATCGGAATATGGATAATTTCGGTGTGCGTTACGCGACAGAAGGAATCACGTGCGCTTTTCATCATGCGATAGAAGGAATCGCGCGTGCTCGTCGTCGTGCGACAGAAGGAAGGAGGAGGAGAAAGAAGAATAAATCTTTGGGGATAATTTAGGGATCACTTATCAGTAGTAGTGGCGAAGTGTCGGCGGCGATGAGGGGACGACGACTCGCGTGCGAAGGGAGGCGGCGACAGAGTCGCGACGAGAAGACAAAGTTGGGGTTTTAAAAAACTTTTAATTAAAATCGTTATTATATATATAATTTCTAATTAATTAATATATATATTATAATTATATATTATATAAATTATTAATTAATTAAATCAATGGTTATGTATTTAATATAATTTTTTATGAAAAATATAAAAAAAATTAAAGTAAAAAAATAGATAATTTATATAATATATGGTCATATAATTTTAAAATCAAACTTTGAATTATTGTTATAAATTTAAAATATATTAAAATTTTATAAAAATATTTAAAATAATTTTATAAATAATTATAAAAATTTAATTGTTAAAAAATTAAAAAATATATAATTTTTAAAATAAATATGATTTTAGAATGATATATATATATATAAATTAAGTTTTTTTTGTTAATTTTTTTTAATTATTATAGATAGTATATATATTTTTTATCTTAGAATCAAGAGATTTAGAATCATAAATATTAAAAAAAATCCTTTAAATTATCTATCCTTTATTTCGGGAGTTTTGATAAATGTATGCTATCAAGTTACATAAAGCTAATATACAACTTATTTTTAAATTATATATATATATAGTATCGAAACTGTATCGACATGACACGGTATGATATCGAAACCTTAGCACGGGTCGAGATTTTAAACCTTGAGAACGACAGTTGAAATAATTAATTTTGTAAGTAGGGATTGTTGTTTGGAAAGACAATGTTGTGTGTGTGTATTGAAGTTTTTTCTTTTTAAGTAGGGAATGTTGAACGATTATTTGATGAAATTTTGGTCCTCACTTCGGATCATAAAAAATGATTCAGTGCCCTTCTTATAAGAGTCAAACTTCCTTAGGAAATATAAGCGATCAGTTATAAGGAGGCTTTCATTGCCACCACAACTGAATAACTGATCGCTTGTCTGTACAATTTGAGGTAATGCATCGGAAATATAAATACTAAATATGAAAAATAAATCAAGCAAACCAAGTGATATACGTGGTTTATAACCCACCTATGATCCTTCGTTGGATCACCCTCATAAGCCACTATTTTTTCTATTTCTTGGAAAACTTTCAGAGGTGGAGAAAGCTCTTACACACTCTTCTTTCAATTGATGAGAAATTAAGTGCAAGAAGTAGAGTAGCAAAAATGAGAGTAAAGAATACAATAACACGGAGCTTTGAATGAGAGAATTTGATCTTTCAACAAACTTACCATGGATCTCAGTTTAGCCTTCAAACAACTTTTTCAGCCTTCAATCAGTCACTGCTAACTTGATTTTGTTAGTGTTCTGTGCCGTATTGGCTACTTCAGTTGACTAAAGTGAGCCATCCGTCAATTGTTGAATAGTAGCTCATTAGATCATCTCATTGTTATAGTTTGTTAACGTCTAATCAACAATTCTCTTCTAGGTTTTTCATTGCTAGTGAGGTAATTGACTAGGCATTAGTTGATCCTCATTGCTGGTCGGTCAAGTGACTCGGCAGTGGTTGATCCTCAACAAAAGTATTGTGACTTTCTGTTCGTCTGAGTCGTCTACCTAGTCTGAAACAGTTCCAATCGATTGAACCTACCACTTCCAAGGTTGAGTCTTTCCTAAGTCTATTCTCACCTGTACCTCATTGTACATGTGACCTTGACTCATCCTCACAGAAATTACTTGTGTGCCAAGAGGTTCCACCCTTTGGGACTTCACCATGCTAAAATGCCTCACTTTTGGGTCTTCTGTGCCAAGAAGTCGTATCTCCGGGACCTCACCATCTTGCCTTGCCTTGCATCTTGTCCTCCTTAACTTATCGGTACTTAATCTGTCAAGTATCCAGTTCTTGATCTATTTGCTCTTCCTTTAAAAGTATCCAGTCCTCAAACTACTTGGTCTTCAACTTGCCAATTATCCGGTCCTTGATCTATTTAGACTTCAATTATTGCATTTGCAATTACATTTCACGCTATTTTATATTGCACACTTCATACACATGTTAAAAAATCACAATATCTTTTTAGTTTAATCTTTGCACAAACATCAAAACCACATGCTTAAGGGCTTGATTGCATCAATATCTTAGTCTCCAATTTCTATTTCCGGTTTGCATTGGAGAAATAAATGTGAAGCGTTTAGGGAATACGAGGCTTACGTGGAAGATATCAATAATTTATGTTTCCCATGCATACAACACAAGATATAAAAGCAAAGTAAATTTTCATTTAATTGATTGCTTATTTTAGTTAAAATAAAAGATGAAGAGACAATAGTAATTGCTTTTATTTTCTAATATTCCAATTCTTTCGAAGTATATTTAAAGATTATCTTCATGATGTGACTATTTTTTATTAAAATGTTGAAACTATTACTTCTTTATAATTGCACGAAGTATTTACATATTTTGAAATTGTTGCAAATATCTTCACTGCCTAGACTATTAAATATATTATTCTCAATAAAAGTGACTAAATATTTATTCATGAATGAATTGATTTTCTAATTGTTTACATAAAGTGGTAGGTGCTAACTGTATAGCAGCCCCTCTACTATTTATTGTTGATAATACTCATTTTACACTTGCCATTGTATCCCTAACAGGAGTCTTCCCCAAGTGGTAAGTGTGGTGCCTCTTGGTAATGCACAAGCCCCACCAAAATTGATGTCCCTTCCATGCCTTTTTATGGGATTTAATTGTTTTTCTACTTGGGTATTATATGTTCCCCTTCCCAATTCCTAAACTCAGGGTAATTGACTGAACTCGGAGCACCCGAAAGTCAGTCGAGGCGCTTGACTCACTTCCGGGCACTCAGATCACTTCCGGATGCCCTGAGTTCACTCGATCGCCCACGGAGTCGCGCACAGTTAGGTGTGCAGGCTAACAACCTCTTATATATATATCTGCACACTCCCCCTGCGCGACGCGCGTGAGCGACTGAGG
>JBBPFQ010908499.1:0-11626 GCA_037974815.1 Kaempferia elegans
ACAATTGCTAAGCTTGCAACACATTGTCACACTATGAAACAAGATTAACAATCATGCAACTAATTAAACTAAATGAAGTCCAACACTAAACAAAGCAAAATGCATAAGAGCAAAACTAAATAAAGTGCAATTAAACTAAGCAAACACTAAGCAAGTAAACAAACACAAAAACAAGTAAAATCCTAATTAACCAATCCAAATCTCCACAATCAAACCAATCGACTACCCTCATTGTCACATACGAAGGACCCAGATTTAGAACGCTATCCCCGGTGAACAATGACGAAGATCCAACCAATGCTCGCGTCGACCACATTGATGATGCGAATCTTCCATGAAGAACACTTTAATGGAAGATGACCGGAAGAGATGAAGACCACTTAGCTTCCAACTGTTGTCCATTGTTGTGCGCGTCAAGACCTCAATCAGTCAGAGCTCCGGAAGAGAGGGAAAACACACCAGAGAACTCTCCGATGAGGTGGAGATGATCGGAGCTCACTCCCGCCGCCGTCTCTTGCTGTCCACTACTGCCCACTTCTAAAACTTTATCGGCAGGAAGCAAGGAGAAGAAAGGGGGTTCGCCGGAGAACACTTCAGCGAGTTGAACTCGGCGAAAAAGGGTTGTCGTCGCCTAAGAGTCATGCTAGAAAATCTATCTCTGTCGTTGCCTTTTGGGAATGCTTGAGAAGAAGAGGAAAGGTTGGGGTGGCCGACCGATGGCTAGGAAGATGTGCCGGCCGCCGGAGTTGAGGAAGAAGGTCGGACTGCGCTGCTGGAAGAAGAGGAAAGCTACTGTTCTATCTCTAATCTGCGTTGTGAAGAGATGAGGAAGAGAGGGAAGGTCGGGATGATGACCGGCTGGTGGCTAGGAGAGCCGCCGGCCGGAGCTGATGAAGAAAGGTTGAAGCTCTCCGCTGGAGGTGGAAGAAGAGGCGCGCGGGTAAGGTTCTGATCGCGATCTCCTTATCTGCGTGCGTTTTCTGCATGAGGTAAGGAGAGAAGTGAGAGAGGATAAGTAGGGTTTAATCCAAGTCATTCAATGTAATGAAGAATCATCTTAGCCCTTTAATTCAAGTGAAACAGATCTGAATCTGAGCCATCCATGATTGTGAAGCAGATCAAATCAGACTGTCGGTTGAAGAGGATGAAGATCTAATCATTAACTTTAAGTGAGGAAGATTTGACCGTCCGTTCTTAATGGATCTGGATTTTGAATCCTGTTTGAATCCAAATTGGCTTAAAATAGTGGGCTCAGATTTAGGCTTTTGAAATTGGGCTTTGGATGAGGCTTTGGCTTGAGGCTTAGAAATGAGGCTTAGGCTTCTCCGATTGAGCTATTTCTTCTCCTAATCCCCTCATCATGTAGCACTTGAATCAAACCATCAATTAGACCAAATCTTGATTAGACTAAACTGGTGTTCTTCTCCTCATCTTGTCATCTTCCTTAATTCCTGCAAAATAAAATATAATCAAATAATATCCATCAAATGAATAGGAATTGAAATGAAGACAACAAAATATCCAAATTCAGGAAACATACTAAATACATATAATTGGACACATCAAAGGATAGAAACATCAATAAATTATGCTAAAATAATAGGTCCAAATGATGGTTATCAGTCCCACATCACTTCGAGGATGGACTTTTATTCGGTTTTTGGTTTTACCCGCATTTTGGTATGGGGCATTATGACTTGTATGGTTGTATGTAGCTTGTGCCTACATTGTCATTTTCTTTATTTTTGGAGAGTTGTATAAAGCCTAGTCGGCTAGCAGTCTTGTTGTTCTTTCTTTGGTAGGTTGCCTCGTTGTTTTTCGTTGCATCTTTATTACAACCATGTGTGTTGTATATTTAAAACTACGTGGTTGATTGTTGTGTCTTGTTTATATTCCAGCCATATTGGCTGAGTTAGAGTGACCTACAGGCTTTGTATTCTGGATTCATAGTGTCACGGTTACAGAGGAGGTGCTGTCCGATTTTTGTCGGGTAGGGACTCCCTCGGGGCGTGACACATTCAGCTCTTCGTGTCAGTCATGGTCAAATTTCCACAACCACCGCAAGTGCTAGCTCATGGCTGCTCCTACCTCTCCTCTTCTCTTTATTGATGCTCTTCGCCTTAAGAAAAGTACAAGTCTCTACATTACCCAACCTCTTCTCTTTCTCAAGGTTAGACAGAAGATTCCATGGCTAAAAATCACTTGGTTTCAAGTGGTAAGGCCAGCACCGGCCATTCACTAGTAATTCTTATGTGTTGGCCAAAGTCGAGTCCTATCCTCCAAAGCAAAAGAAAAATTACAATCGTCCCGGTCAACATGACTTAAGATTTAATCAATGGTGACTAGCTATTCCTTATAAATAGCACCCAACCCAAAGAATGAGAATGAGTAGATTATCATAAGCTCTTATTGCTAAACAAAAATTCCATGGAAAGCATGTTTAATGGATAGAATTGTGTAGTTCGGCCATGGTATATAATATACCTAAATGGCAAACTTCTTTGGGAGCAGGAAGGGATCGATGCAAGGGTATTCTATGATACCATACCAATTTGCTATTGTTACACAACACTTCTCTTTACTACTTAATAGTTATACGGAATTGATTCCTTAACACATCATCCATATTTAAGAGACACTTTATAACTCAGTCAACTTTTGTTGTTGCTTTATTCCTCTTTGTTAAAGCAAAAACAGATTCTACTAAAACAATTATGGAAGTCATCCACATCTTGTTGTCTCTGAATTTTGAAAAAATGTGTCAAGACCTCAGATCTTTAGACACATGATCAAGTTACAATGCAAAATACCGCTGAAGTATTTGGTACCAACTTTGATGCTCCACCAATATAACTTTGGGTTTTCCAGTCACATATGTGAAGCTCTGCTTCAAGAATTGCTGAAACATAGGCAACTATCTTATGCTGGAAAGTTGGCCACTACAAGAAATGAAATATATGGGCAAATTCTTTTTGAATTTTTTGTAAAATGCCTAAGAGATGTATAAGCAACCGATTATATCAAGATTCCTTTGTCATGGTGATGAAGTAAGGAGTATTTAAAATGCCTCACGGAGCAACGCATGAGTATCATTCAAATAGAAATAGGTCCTTAGAATAAACGACCGACGAAACAAATATATAGATAAAAAAGTGAAATGTAGCATAACCTTGGCACAGTCCTCACAAGATCTAGGAGCCATGGATAATGTCCAGAGGGAACAGGAGACACAGTACCAGCACAAAGAGAAAATACAGCCTCAGGAACAAGTGCAACCATTTGTGCATTCCATACACCAGTTTGCTGCAACTTAAGAAGTATTAGTTCAGTAGTGGAAAAAGTTGACCTAGACACCAAATAAAAAAGGCAGGCAAGGTTGAATATTCTTAAAAAACATACAAACAAAGACTTCACAAATTGTATTTGATAGTGGTGTCAATATAAACACCCACATTTATCATACCATTCTTCGAGTTTTTAAATATACATGTCAGGAAAAGAATGCAAAATCAATATGAATAAGAAATATAGAAATTGCTATAATTGAAAAGAAATGTAACTCATACAAACAAATCTGCAACTCTCAAGCTCATTTTGCCTTAGAAATAAACTTCTGAAATGAGACAAGTACAGAGAGAATTAGGAAGAATGACCAACAATTACCAATTGCTTATGGAACAACACATGATTGTGTTAGGTGGCAAGTGGAACAGTGGAAGAAAGAGATTATTTGTGAGATTCTTGTCGTCTAGTGATGATAACCCAACCGTCAAATTGCAATGAATACATGGCCTGAAAAATTACAATGTTAAACTGTTCCTCCTGACTAGGCAAACTTTGTGTAATTTTTCTTCTCTTTGTTGAGTATCCAGCAAGTTGTAAAGAGGTTTAAAAAGTTAAAAAGAGAAATTTTAATTTGCATTAAAATAAAATAAATTCTACAATTGAAACCTAAAGAAAGGTGGTGTTAACATATACGTCCCTCATCTACAAAGAGGTTCCTTACACTTGAGCACGCCCGTTCAAAAGTATTTCCAATTTGAGAACTCTTTAAGGATTTGGTTGCCAAATCTTTTACCATCAACCACACAAATGAAGTGCATTCACTCTCAATATATTTTGTCCACTGATGGAACAATAGATTAAAGGCTGCATGCACAGTTTGTTCACCATAATACAGCTTCATCAACTCAATAGGAACATGTCCTCATTGAATCAAGAATTATGAACTTACATCACGATTGGCTCATAGCTCTATAATCTGGCTATTAAAATTTACTTCTTGCTATACCAAGAGATTAAATTGCCCATCAAAACAATGTAATAACACCTGATGCGGATCTTCTATTATGGATAAACTTCCCCACAACAGCAATATATCTCAAAATATGAACACGATGACAGTACTGATACAAAAGAATATTTCTAAGAGTGTTCTTAAGATACTATACAGCAATATTTAAATAATCATTTTGTGTCGAAGATTCAGTACTTGGCTAGAACCAAGAAATCAAATTTAATTCCATGTCGATCTGCACTAGCAAAAATTTTCAATTGGCCTGCCAGTCGGCATGCAACCAGGCATGAGATACATGGCGCAGGAATCATGAGCTGCCTTCCTCCTCCATGAGCAACAAAACAAAGAAGCAGCAAAGTAGAATAAGGTTCCACAGAGATACTCTGGAAAGTTCTCTTCCACTACCTCGTCCACCTCCTCCTCTACCGCATTATCCGCCCCTTCTTCGTCTACCTCATACTACTCTTTGTAAACCTCCTCCCATCTCCTCCTTCGAGCAACCAGAACCCAATCGAAACGAAACAATATCATTCCAAAATAATATTATTTCAGCCTCTAACCAATACTCTGAATCAGGACAAAGTTTAAAACCTGACTACAACAATACAGTTCTTCACAGTGCCGTGTCAAAATTGGCATGCTTCAACAAAGATTGAAGCATGAAATGATTTCATAGTAATTCTATTTTTAATCTATTTCAGCATAGCTTGTTTGCATTCCAAGAACAGGTTGTGAAGCTATATCATCTGAATCAAATTAATTTAATAGCTAATTTAAATGACAAAGAATATAATTCATATAACTAAGTATAAACTATAAAGTCAGCTAATTAATATTAAAACTAAAGTTAGTTAATATATACTGATATTTAAAGTAAGTTTGCAGTGTGAATTGACTTTCACACAACTCTATGAATGCACTGTGGCAACAAAGTTGGTTCATAATGTGAATCGATTTTTTGTATCACCAAGTGAGAACATCAATGAATTTGAGTCATATGATATTTGTGCATGTGAAAACAGAGACGACCAAATAGAATGCCCTTTTAACTTGTTTTTTCAGTAATATTAGAGTAAATTGACAAACCGTAAAGTGGGAGGGAAAAATTCCAAAGCCTGGGATCAGTTTGAGCATCAAAAACAGTATGTACTTTTTATGTTGCTATATACCAAATAGAATAATTCTGTTTTTAAGATATTCTTGTCCTCTACAACCAAGGAGACCATGTACTAATAGTTATTATTAGATTGTGAAGGAGCATTTTTTTAGGTTAATACCAACGGAGCTATGCCAGCAACCTCTTTGAAAATTAGGGAGCTACAAGTAAATACCACCTATCACACGGTGTCAAGTGTAAAGTTATGTTTAGAAATATATAGACCTATATAATATGTCTATATGCTTGTGAATTATTTTAATCGCAAATGAAGGATGATAGAGCAACAACTATGGAAAAAGTGATCCTCTAAGATACAGTACAAGGAACAAACCTTCATCCCAAATATCTCCAGAACTGCTTTAAGCAAATCTTTTCTAAGATACAAAACATCACGAACATCACCCTGCATTACATAGCTAAAACTTGAAGAATAAATTTGACAATTGATCAAACAAATTAAAATAAATTTGGAACATAAATCAGCAAACAGGAGAATACACAGATGCCACACTTTCTTGAAAGAATAGCAGAGAGAAAAACAGAAACAAGGATATTTCTTAAGCTACAAAATGTTTAGGCAATAACAAGTACTCTAAGTCATACAACAAATTATATAACCAGCAAAGTATGTCCTTTTCTGCTGCCAAGAAGAAACTAATATTTAGACTACATATCATGATTTGGCTACACTACAATTTACCGGATTATATTCGGTCCTAGAAGATCAGATGAAAGTAGTCAAGGAAGAAACATGAATCTCGAATCTTACACCATGAAAAAAATAAAAGCAATTGAAAAATGTACTAAGAAAATACAAAATGAAGAAACACAAACCTTAGCACCTCCTCATGAAAAATAACAAGTGACGAAGTACAGCATAGACCTGCAGTTGCCAATTCCAACCATTGTTCATTCACAATGAAATATTTTTTTAAAAGGAAGCTTGGAGATTCAGTACTTGATACATACTACTCAAACAGTGAATAATGTGGACAAAAGCCTATATAAAACAGAATACCAAGTAGTCAAATACAACTAACTGTAGCAGTGTTATTGATGCAGCATTTTCTCAATTGTCACAAAAATTGATTGATGTCCAACTAATTGCACAATTAAAAAGCAAAACTCCTCAAGGAACATGATAAAGATAAGCATTAAAGCAACATTATTGTGACAGTACGAGACTTGATGATGAAGCAAAACCCTAATTATAAGAAGAGTTACTAGACAACCTCAACGAAGATACGGGTTAATCTCATCTTCGATGCAAAGCTCTAATTTTTTATATTTATAATTTCAGTTCAGAATTTTACACCACACACATTTTTTAAAAATTTAAACTTTTTTACCTAAGATTTGTTTGCCTTTATTGCACCCTTATATATCTTTCATAAAAACTACACTGTGCATTTCATTGATAATTTCAGTCCTTATGTCTTATAACTAAATTATTTAATAATAAAGACAAAAATTTTATTATAAGGATACTTATCTACTTGATATAATTTACTATAATGTTAATTTATTAATTGATTGAATATAATTTTAATCTGTTATAGTTTATAGATATATATACATAATAATAAATTGGACAAGATTTCAATTACTAGAATTATTTTTACTATGAAAATGTTTCAAATCAAACATATTTTTTTTTCCCCCTTAAAAATGAGTATAAAAAGTGAGTTTATTTTCCAAACAAGATTTATAACTCTCATCTCTTTGAGAACTTTCTTATTAAGATATGCCAAACAGATTGTAATTTAAAAAAGAAAAAGAAAGAAAAAATTTTCATCTCAAAGTTTTTAATTAAATTGGATAGAAATCAACAAACTCTTGCAATGCAATATGGTTACATGCAAACACATACATTGTAGGCATGTGCTTAAATGTCCTCAAATCCCAGACATCTTGAGGAACTGCAATCACACTGACTTGATCCTGAAAGATAAAAACCAAATGTGAGTAATATCCAAAAATTAATTTCAGAAAATATAACTCAAAAAATCTAGTCCAAGCAAGCTGATAGGAGTAGGAATACTTCTGAAAAGCCAACTCGAAAGCAAAAGGATAAAAAATAGGAGTAAAATGCATCCTTGCATATGGATACTGAAGGGTTCAGGATCTAATGAACCCAATTGCTGGAAATAAACATTTTAGGTAGACAGAAAATAGTTAGGATTTAGGAAATAAGAAAGCATAAACAAAAAAAAAAAAAAAAACTGTGGCCCTTATAAGGATTGCATGCAATACCGTAAAAGCCAAAGAAGTGTGTCATGTGAATTCAAAGTAGAACCATCTAGTAACCTGAAAAGACAGGAATTTCAATCTTTATCTAAGCAAATAAGCTACTTAAGTATAGCAAAAGGAAGTCAAAAGAAAAATATAAAACATAACATCTTTAAAAAAACTTGGATAAGATATAAGGAAAGAAAGGTGCAACTACAGCCCTAGCAGATGTGAAGTAGAGATTCCTAGTATATTTTTCTTATGAGAAAGATGGTTGTGCAATCTATAAGTCATGCTTATGAAAAAGGTGGTCGAATAAGCAAGATGCGAATCAGATTGGAATGATATAATCTATTTAGCTCCCAATCAACATGGAGTCAGATTCTTGTACTTGACCCCAATATACAGCAAACCTTAGAGGAGAAAAAGGTGGCATTGAGTTTTTGATTTAGATTTATTCCATAATATAGAAATTTGGAAGCTAGCAAAAATTGTAAAGTAATCCAGTTAATATAATTAAAATAGTAAATGTTTACAAATGAAATGACAAAAATGGAATCTTTGCTCTATGATTTAAATATCACCCTATTCATTTGTTCCTAACAATGTTCTGAAGAATTTAATTTTATTGAATGATTCACAATATTAGTCCTCACACTATAATAATTAATATTAACTCTTACAACGCAACAAGAAAAGAATAATCTCCAGATGATAAAATGCTCTTTGGATTTCTGTACATGTGGCATTAAGTAAATTATTTCTTTATAAAATCAACCTGACAGAACTTACTCTATAATAAAATCGGAATTTGCTTGAATAATTTCTCATTTAGAAAATTAACTGAAAAGAATCTGTCACAAGAACATGCATTTAAATGATACCACAGTGAAAATGGAGAAATCATGTTTTGGTGCGGAAATACTAAAAATCTATCCATTTTTATAATACCACATACAAAGACTTTCACTGCATCCCTATAACTTAAACTACTATCAAATTAGAGTTTATGCAAACCGCCTAGTGGATATATGTTCTCATGTTATTCCAATCTTCAACTGCTTTGCCATGGCAAAGCCAATTTGTTTAAGTAACTTTTGATATGGCCATATGGGCAGGAAACAAGCTACATGCATGAGAGTAAACTCAATGCATAGGAGTCCTTTACAAAGAAAGCACACAAGAACAATTTAAAACACATTCAATACAGGTAACAAGAGGTTTTAGACTTTTTCAAGTGCATAGTAAATGTCAACTATGCATCACAGAGAACATTTTATAGAGATAACAAGAGTTCTAAGACTTTTTTCAAATGCATTAACAATTTTCCACTATACATCACAGAATACCTTTTCAAACCTTCAATTGCACCTTCAAACCAATAGATTAATAAGGTTTTAACCAGTCGAAGACCATAATTATGAATAAGAAAAGAAAATGCCCCGTTCCTGAAATACAAGGTCAAAGATATATCATAAAGTCAAATTTGGAGTTAAGATTCTCAGCAAAAATTGGCTCAATAAGCAACTATAAGATATTAGACCTGCTAGAAGATAGTTTAGTCAAAACAATACTCTTAGAAGTTAGAACACAAGCATAAGTGCGGTATAAGCAAAAAATTATATCACCAATTAATTGCAGAATCAAACGGTAAGAAAGCAGTTTTGGTTGGATTGCAGAACAAATTGTAAAGATAAAATTAGACATCATTATTTATCTTTGTAATAGCAGAAGCAGAATTTCCATGGAATAGAAACATAATGACTGATTAGTTGATTGAAAAAAATGCAAATCCACAGACAAACCAAATCAGCATAAAAATAGTCAAATTTATACAAGCTACTGCAAATGTTTCATGATTTGGTGAACCTACCAAATGCAAATATATATGATGTGTCCATGCACTGCATCTATACAAGTTCCAATTGTAAAAAATGGGTAGTTTATGCAAGTACATAGTATTGCTTCATGTAAAAAAAAGGACAAATAAGTGCATGAAGCTCCTACCAATGCGAAGTGCCAATGCGGAGTCCCAGGGAAGGGATTATTGTACGCAGTCTTACCCTTATTTGTAAGAGGTTGTTTTCGAGACTAAACTCGTGACCTCTAGGTCACATGGCAACAATTGTATCATTGCGCCAAGCTCCCCTTCATGTAAAAAGTAAAAATATATAGATCATAAAGACCTTTAGTAAAATTTACAAGATGTTACGTGACATATGCACTAATAATCTTATCATGCGCCAAAGATTTCTTAACCTCAATTATAACAAGAATAAAATAATTGTCAAAACTAGGCTACTCTGCAACTATTAATCACATGTGAATGAATGTAGTAATCCATTAGATAAATTGGTCTCTTTCTATGCAACTCAAGCTTTGAAATAAGTGGTTAACAAAGCAGGGCGTCCAAAATTTGAATCCTATGCGCCAAACATATCCACACAATAGTTGGGCTCATACCTCATGCTGGGCAAGGGGAAATGTTGAAGCCAGATTGCTCCACACCCATTAGTGTCACGTGGACAAGTGTGATGGTCTCATGGTCCATTTAGATAAATTGATCTTTCTTAAAATCTTGAGTTTTTCAAGTAAGTGTTTAACCAATCATCTTTAACAACAATAAATTAAAAACGGAACGTTTAAAACCAGATTTGTTATTCTTGGGATTAAATCAGAATTCCTACTTCATATGTCATATGGAGGTTCAATTCTTTTAAGAAATTCATAAAATAAGAAGTTGAATGATGAAACAAGATGCCAACAAGCATATCTCTATTGAAGGTAGTATTTACCATAGACAAGAAGCTTTCATGATCCCATCCTTAACACGGCCAGCAGCATGCTCCATCTTCAACCGTTTCTCATTACAAGTCGCTTTGCACTTAATTCTGCAGGCCTGGAGGAAAATAAGATTTTGCAAAGATCAAAAATCTGAAATTATTTAAAAATAAATTTCAAAGGAGCATAAAGAACTAGTCATCTAAGGCAACTGCCTGATAGAAAACAGTGGCTGCAAGCTCCATGAGGCCTTGTCGAATGCTACCAAGAGGTCCAGATTTATCATCTTTAGATACATCGTACCTGAAGGCAATGTTAGCAAAATAAAGCAATATAAGGTTAACTAAGCAAAGAACTACGACCAACCAAAGCACTCCGGCAACGTTTATGCCATGGTCAAATTCTTTGGTGATAACATCAAGAAATTGTTCTATAATTGGAGCTCCTTCTGATAAACTTCGAATCAGGCTTAGCTGAATCCTCATATAATTAATAAAGGAACTCTGCAAAGAGAAGAGATATTCCATGTACAAAGTTTATCAATTAAATTCCAAAAATAAGTAGCCACAACAAAGGTTCAAGAGATTATGGCAACCTTTAGTCCTTGATCATGAGTCGTAAGCCAGCACCTGGATATAATTTCCTTCACAGCAGAATGAATCTCCAAAGCCTGATGGCCAAGATTCGGACCATCTCTTAACAAGAATGTATTCAGGCATTCCATGAGTTTCCTTAAAATCTTCCCTTCATTCCTGAACAGCTCCAAAAGTGTATTTGATATCAGAAATATTTGATGTTTGATCTCTGACAACACTTTTATTTTCTTAGGTATAGTAATGGTGATCATTACTCATATCTTCTGATATTGAAATCCATATTTTTGATGTTGACAATGATAGTTCCTTTCTGAGTGAACTAGTAAGTATTTTTTATAGTTATTTGAATAGGGTATCTAAGAAAAAGCTTCATACATCCAGTTGTAAACTCAACATTACTAGTAGCTTTGATAGTTATCTATATTTTGAAGTCAGCACTAGTAGTTCTATTTCAAGTAGTAAAAGCATATAGAATATGATGAGATTGAGAGCCAACAAGATACTCCTTACCGCACTTTGGAGAAAATGTTTGTAAATGTCTGCACAACATCTTCTCGGATGTTA
>JBBPFQ010908823.1:0-11623 GCA_037974815.1 Kaempferia elegans
CCCTGAATGTTAATACTCGACTAGGAATGATTTTGAGTAGTGTTCTCTATATCATCTCACTATCGATTCAACTAATCAACTGATATAGATATGAACCTACTACTCAAGGACATTATTATACTTAGTTTATTTGGCACCAATACAAGTAAGTACAGTAACAAAAATCAATGCTTTTATTTATATTGGTATATGACAATGAGTCCAATCTACAATCAACATTTGATTGACTCTAGGGCTCTGATTACCATCATTTACATAAAAAATATTCATTTCTCTAAAGTCTTCATGTGCAGAATGTTGACATTCTCATAAGCTCCAAAATGTCTAGTTTACATCAAACCTCCAATACCTACAGTATATATATATAATTAATATCACAATAATATTTTTAAAATAATAAAAAAATCTGGATAAACAAAATATTAAACCTATAATTTAATTTCTACAAACAAAAGAGAATAATAAGAACAAGAGATGAATATTAAATATTAAATAACATTTTGCACAACTATTTCTTGACTAAATCCGATTTATTAAAACAACTTATTTGTATTACAATTTCAAATCTTTTAGATATCAATGATAAATATACAATGATTGTCAAACAATAATTGTCTAACATTGTAACAAAATATTCAATAACATTACAATAAAGTTAGAAAAGAGTTTTAGAGAATACCAGTCAATCACCAAGGCATGTCTTTATTATATTATTCCTCACTAATAGCTTGTGTGCCTATGAATCATTGACAACTCAAAATAAATAAAACTACTCTTTCTCAATATTAATGGACCAAAATTAAGTATATCAAAAATATGGATATGATGTTTCTAATTAGTACCTTAAGCATTTGCATTAGACAAAATTGAAACAATAACACTCCTTATGCCTAAAAATATCAATTAATTCCTTCTTATAGGAGCAGAATTAAGTATATCAAAATATGTACATAAATATCATTTAAAGAAGCAAGGAATTTAGTTACCTGAAAGCACATTTGGATTTTGTATAGTTAGTTAGTACCTTAAACATTTGCATTAGAGATAATTGAAACAATCACACACCTTAATCATGGAAATTTATGTTAATTCTTTTTACATGACCAAAATTAAGTATATCAAATATCATTTGAACAAACAAATTAGTTACATGGAGGCATTAGTGTAAGGATCTAGATCGCTAAACATGCAAAGAGCGCAGTGGAAAAACAAAACCTAGTCATTTCCAGAAGATTCATACGAAGGAAATCGTATATAAGTTGGGATGATAGTTCTACCTTTGTTGGGTGCACTTCGCAATCCCCGACAGCAACTCTTCCTTCTTGTTTGTGGATGTTAGCATGATCAAGATGTTCACATCTCTATGGTATCTACATGAACACATTCTGTTCGTGTCACGAATTCACAATTTGGAGAAGAACAACAAAAAGGTGCTAGCCTCTATGTTGTTTGGCTAAGGAAGGGAAGAGAAGAAGAAGATGCTAAGAATTCTAAAAGTCTCTCACTAAAACAAATGATCAAAAAATCCTTTTATATTCATCTAATGAATATCAAGAGTTTTTGTCTCTTGGTCTTCTTTTAATGGATTGGATGTTAATATATTTGATTAACCATTAATCCAATAAGACATTAACCTAATAAATGAATACCAATGATTTTTGTCTATTGGTCTTCTTCTCTTAATGGATTGGATGTTAATATATTGGATTAACCATTAATCCAATAAGCGATTAACCCAATTAGATAATGAGCCTAACCCATTAATCCAATTAGTTTAATTCTAATCCATTTGAGTCAAACTCAATGAACCAAATCCAAATTAGACTCAATCCATATCTATTAACCCAATAGTGAAATCATCTCATAATTGTCTCTTAGGGATAATACTAACAATCTCCCACTAACACTAGTGTCAATTATTACAAAGATGATACCAACACTTTGGATTAACCCATTAATATTAAGGTCCATGGTATTTTAGTCGAACTAAAATAAATCCATCTCTAAATCAACATGTTCTTTGTGTATGACTCAATAGGCTCTCGTAGTGTTGGAAATGTCGCTAAAACTATTTTAAGGACATAAGCAATGAGCGCCATCTAGCAATGCATCGTTGTTATCCAAGTGACATGAATGTCAAAATCCGACATAACCTTTGTATGTATATTATCTTGTATGACTCAGTCTTTCTATCCTTGATATCTAGATTGATCAATGAGGCATAGACCGTGTCATCCGCTTATCAATCTTTATGTTTGTTGATCTCCAAGTAGATATACACTCAATCAAATAAACTCAATATCTCATATTGACTAATTCAGCATGGCAATGCTTTTTTGTGTCCTACTAATCAAGGGGCCCACGTATATCACTTCCGTCATATGGAATGGATAGATCCCATCTACATCACTTATATCCCTCCGTATAACTTATTACATACCTAGTGATCGACTTCATAGTCCACCCTATTATGGGTGATGTTTGTCGATATCAAACTATACAACTCATTATAAAGGGAACAGTAGTGACTTATGGTCTAAGGACTATTCATACCATTAGTTAGTATGAGAATATTTATGACACTCATATAATGATCCATGAAACATTCTCATGGCGAGTCATTCAGTACATATTGTCTAATATATACCATATGTCAACCTGATATCTCATATCCCTGACTCATGAGATTCAGTCATCCGTTGACCTACATGTTACTCTTAAAGCATTAATATTGTCCATGTATATTAATGCTTGACTAGGAATAGTTAAGAGTAGTATTCTCTTCAACCTCTCACTATTAATTAAACTAATTCATATGTTGTAGAGTAGGACCTACTACCCTAGTACATTATTATACTTATTCATTTGGCAATGATATGATGTAAATATAATAATCAACTTTGCCTTTTATTAAGTAATAAAATATGATACAAAATGTGCCCTTGTCAGTCATCTCATTATTAGTACTAAGTGCTAATACTAACAATCTCCCACTTGCATTAGTGCTAATCATTGAAACATCTAATACCCAATGACCTTGTGTGACCACCATGCTTCCTCTGTGCCAAAGCCTTGGTCAAGAGATCCATAATATTAGCATCAGTCGATACTCTGCATATCCTCAATCACACATTGCTATAACCCCTTTACAGCTAGCTTCTCATCAGCTCTAAATATCAAGAAATAATCTTTCATCCTTTTCAAGTACTTATGAATGTTTTTGACTGCTCTCTAGTGATCTACACCTGGATTTGACTGATATCTGCTCGTCATGAATGCTAGTCATCAGTGCGTGTATAAAGCATGACATACATGATAGACCCTATTATTGGAGCAATCGTTGTGACATAAGGTTATGATGTTTCGGCAAAGTTAAATTTAGGATTTGCATTGTGTACTGATTTGCATATGGAGTGTGCAGGTATAAAAAGTGCATATGGAGAATGTCCAAGTTGAGGCATTGGCTGTGTAAGTCCAAGTATGTAGTCTTGGTAACGTAAGTTCAATTGTAGGCTAGGCAAGTGAAGTCTAGGAGCAAGACTCTTGCAAGGATGGAGAATCTGTTTAATGGCTTCGGGTCTGGTGTAGGATGAAGCATCCCAGGGACCGCGGACAAGGTAGCAAGGACAAGGCTGAGGGAAGCGCACTTCGAGGCATACACGAAGGATGACATGGAGATGTGCCACGGGCTTGTATGCATCCGAGAGATAAGAGCCAAAGGAAGGAGTCTTGAAGGTAAAAGGTCAAGGATGTGAGGAAGAGTTAAGAGAGTCATGAGGATGAGTGCAAATGAGTGTGTACTCAGGTACCACTCCGCTGGTACTGTGACTAGTTGACTGGTACTGTGACCAGTGGATTGGATCTGTGACCAGTCGACTGGTAATGAACTTAAGGTGAAAGAGAAACTCACAGAAATATTAGCCGACTGATAATGAGATCAGTCGACTGCACCATTCGATTGGTGGTTGGACCAGTCGACTAGTAGCTAGTCATTAGCTAGCCGTTGAGTGTTTTGTAGTATACCATTGAGTGTGCACCAGTCGACTGGTAATGGGCAGAACAGTTTAGTGTGTTCAGCTGTTGCCTATTTAACCAAGCCTTGTGTGCTTGATTAGGTTTGATGAAATCTGGTGTGGTTAGCATCAGATTAGCAGTCTTCCAAGCGTGAGCACATGAGAGTCTTGGTCGGCGTTGTGGAGAAGTTTCTCAACCGACAAGGAGGTTGTGCTTAGCCGGTGTTGTCGGAGAGTGATCCGCCGAAGGATCTAGGTTTTGTCCACATTGCGGACACGCCATGGAGTAGGAGCAAGTTATCCGAACCATGTAAATCAGTTTATCTTCTTGTCATATATTTCCTATGTATTTGTTTGTTTCCACTTGCGCTTATCATTGTAGGAAGATGACCACCCATATACGATTCAAGGCACCAACAAGTTGTATCAGAGCACCGGGTTAGCTTTCTGTCGGACTAATCAACGAGGATGCAAAAAGAATGGATAGTTTGATCAAACCTCCAAAATATGGAGGAGGGAGCTTATAAGACATAAAGGTTTGGATAATGAGGATGGAAAACTTCTTCAAGATAGATTGGGACACCATGATGGTGATCGAGAAACCGTATGAAGCTCCTAAGGACAAGAAGGGAATGAAACTCACGCGGCATCATTGGATCGAGGAGCAAGTGTCAAGATCGAATGCAAATGAAAAGGTAATATCAATGTTAATTGATATTTTGCCTTGTAAGGCTCACTTAACCCGGAATGTTCAACAATCATGAATTTAATTGAACCTAAAATGATAAGCAGGATGGGTCAGATCGATAAGTTAATGATGTTAAATTTTGAGGACTTATGAGATGAGTATTAAATTTAAAAGGGTCAATGGGGAAAGTGACGATGTGAGAGATAAGGAATTTGGGTTGGGTATGAAATTAAAGGGTGGATAGCTAAGTGGGCCGGGCCATTGATCCGGATAAGTGCTCGGTCGAAATCCCTCCTGGAGTGGGGATTCCTGTCTCGCACAGATCCATCGGCACGCGGCGGAGGAGGTCGGCGACAGGGGCTGTCCACACTGCTGAGGATCGTGTTAATCGTCGCCGGAATAGGAACGTGGTAGCAGGCAAGTTGTTTTCCTTGTTTAGGTAAGGAGGATCCTGACTGTGCTCGGCATCGGAGGGGAAGAATCGGTGAGGTTTGGGGAAGACTCAGGGGTTGCTTTTATAGATTTCCTTTCTACCTTGATTAGTGCCCTAGGTATATGGTTTTTCTGCTGGTTTAAGGGGACGGGATGATGCTGATTTACAATGGTTGATTGGGGGATTGCTCCCTTTAGGGGTTGGGGTGTTGATTCGATTTAGGTAGGAAAAGAGTAACGAATTGGTGATACCTGACTATATGTTCGGTTTCATTCTCTGCTCTATAAACTGGATAGGATAACTTGCTGAATTCCATTTCCAGTGTTAGAGATTGGATGTGGGTTGTATTATTCCTTGAAAGCATTGCTGGATTACCATAAAATTTGATATACAAATCTGAAAAGGTTGCAAAGACTTGGTTGCCATGTTTGAATTGTTTCTTTTAATGATACCTTGTCCGTTTAGGATTGTACATTGTTTGTCATGTTTGAATTGTTTTTTAATGTTACCTGGTCCGTTTTAGGATTTTACCTAGCTCGGCTAAGGAGTAAATTGGAATGCTTGCACTTCATTTACAAGGTATAAGGGAAAATGGTGCATTATTAAGTTTGTAATGAACATGAACGCTTGCGGGAAGTATTAAGCAATTTACCGAAAACATGTTATTAAGAAGATAAAGTTTCTGTGTGCTTATGAGTAGTGAACCATTACTGACACTTGCAATTAGGCACCCAAGGTAATGTTTGAATGTTTTTAAGAATGTTTTTCATTATGTGTTGGTTTTGTTAAGGTAACTATTTGGTTGTGTATTGGTATGGGTGGGAACAGTACGGGATTGGTGCCCTTGGATGAGCTCCAGGGAGGGCCTTTCCAACTTTGACTGGTAAAGACTGGAAAAGAAAGGAAAAATTAAAAATAAAAAAAAATGAAAATATGGGGAGAAAGAATGAATAAACTGAAATGTGCTCTATTGTGGTTACCACCCATGCATAATATCCAACCTAAATAGTTAAAAGACAATCAAAAACAAATTATACTTGTTTTAATTCTGCTTGTTGGTAATTCTCTTCTACATGTGTTAAGGGAGAAATGATGTGCCTTGAATTGAGATGTTTTATTTCCGATAACATGTTACATCTGCAGCTTTTATTTGATGTGTGTTAGGGATTTCCATGTTCAAGCAAACCTGCTAATTTACTTGAGCTAGTTCTGCAACCTTAAATGTTTATACCTGAACCGCATGCCTTACTTTGCAACTAGTGTAGGTTAATTGTTATGCTAAAAGGTGGCTTTACTTAGCTGGCTTGTATCACTTTCACTCTACCTTAATTCCTGTACTGTTGATTTAACATGTCTTTGATTCCAGAATTTTAGATCAGGACTTGCTAGGTGCAGTGAGTTTTTCCTTATCTAAACTTGGTTTGCTCTTGTTGGGTTGAGAAACTCATTCCATTTTTCTACAGGACCGAATATAGGAGTGGATGAAGCGAAGCAACCCGGAGAGTTGAGTTGATGACGGCTTGCATACACACACTGCTTTGTTCCTTCTGCTCAAATGGTTGCTTAGAAACTAATAAGAAGTTGTTTGGGTTTTTTTTCTTTAACAATGGGAAACTGGATGAGTTTGTGTTTGAGTATTGCTCCATTAAGAACGTTTATTTGTATGAGATTACTTTGTGGGAAACCTGTAGTGCCATGTGTTTGACGGATATCCATGCAAGTTTGGTATTGATTATGAGGAATGGAAGTTTACTCTTTTTCAACTAGTTACCTGCTTAGAGATATCTTAAAAACGTAGATGTTTCAGTTGGTATCAGAGCAAAGTTCTTACAGAACAGTGTGTGTGCAACAACTCAACAAGGAACCGGGTTCATCAGCCACTCAGTCTGTAAGATTTACTTATTTGATTGATTGAATAATATATATGTTTTCACGTGTGTGAATAAATGGAAATGACATGGGTAATTTGATGTAACAGGGTATGACACCTAAAAGAAACATTGGGAATTCTGGGAATCAGAACACTCAGCTCCTATCAGAATTAACTGCATTGCTAAAGGAGCAAAACCGAATACATGGAGAGCAGATTCAACAATTGATAGGAGCCAGAACAAATGAAGTGGTTCCCAGTCGGCCTCCTACTGGGGTTAATCCAGTGTATAAGCAGTTTAGGGAGCTAGGCCCTACTGAATTCAAGGGTACTACTGATCCACTGGTGGCGGAAGAATGGATTCGGTCTCTAGAGATGATATATGACTTTATGCAGCTCACTGAGGCCGACAAAGTCAGATGTGCCACTTTCATGTTACGAGATGATGCACGAATATGGTGGGAAGGGGCACGTACGGCGGTGGATTTGAGTACCATGACTTGGGCAGGGTTCAAGGAGGTATTCTATGGAAAATATTTTACCACGGATAACCGAACCCGCCTAGCAAGGGAATTTCTGGAGTTGAGGCAGGGGGATATGACAGTAGCAGAGTATGTCAGAAAATTCGAGAGAGGGCGTTACTTCGTACCTATGATCGCCAGAGAACCCCTGGAAGAACTGAAGCATTTTACTGAAGGACTACGACCTACGATTCGACATGATGTGAGACTGAGTCGGGCTTCTACTTTCAGAGAGGCTGTGGACCAGGCCTTGATGTCAGAGAGGGACAGAACAGAGATGGAAAAAGAACTGCAAAACAAAAGGGCCAGTTACCCAGGAAGGGAGCAGCAGGGTTCCAGTAGGAAGCGGATAGTTCCCACATCCGGACAGCAGAATCAGAACCTAGCACAGAAACCACCACCAGCCCAGGGAGTACAGGCATCCGGGGGAGCTAAACCTAAAAATGATAGCAAGGTCCTATGTTCCAAGTGTGGAAAGATACATTCTGGGCAGTGTCTGATGGGTTCAAATGTCTGCTATCTGTGCAAACAATCAGGGCATTATGCTAGGGAGTGTCCTCAGCTCAAGGAGCCAGTCAAAGGAAGGGTGTTTGCCTTGACACAGGAGCAGGTGGATCTGGATACTGCTATTATCACAGGTATGATTTCCATTAATAATCAACCAGCACATGTATTGATAGATTCTGGGGCTACTCATTCTTTTATTTCTGCAACCTATGTTACAACTTTGGGAGTTATACCTGATAAGGTGAACTTGGGATTTAGTATTTCGTTACCTTCTGGTGAGGAACTACACAGTAATAGCATAGTAAGAGATTGCAAGATGATGATTCATAATCACTGTGTAAGGGCTGAACTGATTGTGCTGGCAATGGTGGACTTTGATGTGATTTTGGGAATGGATTGGTTGTCACAGCACGAGGCGGTCATAAACTGTAAACTACGGACAGTAACATTAAAGTTACCGGGAAAGGAAACTGTTGTCTTTACTGCTAGCATGGATCACATGCCCTCGAGCATTATTACAGCATGTAAAGCTAGAAGAATGATGAGTAAGGGATGCAGGAGTTATTTGGTTCATATATCCGCTACAGGAGAAATTGCCAAACCGGAGCTATCGGAAGTGGATGTAGCCCGGGATTTTCCAGAGGTATTTCCAGATGATATCTCAGGTCTGCCTCCGCAACGGGAGGTGGAGTTTGGCATTGAATTGATCCCCGGAACCACCCCGAAGTCCAAGGCACCGTATAGGTTGGCGCCTACGGAAATGAAGGAGTTAAAAGAGCAGCTGCAGGAGTTACTGGATAAGGGTTTCATACGGCCCAGTGTGTCTCCGTGGGGAGCACCGGTGTTGTTTGTTCGTAAAAAGGACGGGACCATGCGACTCTGCATTGACTATCGAGAGTTGAACTAGGTTACTGTTAAAAATAAATACCCATTACCTAGAATTGATGATTTATTTGATCAGTTACAAGGTACGGTGGTATTCTCAAAGATTGATCTGAGATCTGGGTATCATCAACTGAAGGTAAAGGAAGATGATGCTCATAAAACCGCCTTCAGAACTCGATATGGTCATTATGAGTTCCCGGTTATGCCGTTTGGGCTTACCAATGCCCCAGCAGCTTTTATGGACTTGATGAACAGTATCTTTCAACCGTATTTGGATCAATTTGTGATAGTATTCATTGATGATATATTAGTGTATTCACGCAGTCGGGAGGAACATCGCCAACATCTAGCAGAATTTGAAAGGTAACCAACTATTTGCAAAATTTAGCAAATGTGAATTTTGGCTAGAGCAGGTCTCTTTCTTAGGCCATATCATCTCCGCAAGAGGTATAGAGGTGGACCCAGTTAAAGTGGAAGCGGTTAGGAATTGGGGAATACCCAGGAACGTTACTGAAATCCAGAGTTTTTTGTGTTTAGCAGGATACTATCGGAGATTCATACAGAACTTTTCTCAGATTGCTTTACCTTTAACTGCATTGACTAAGAAAGGGGAAAACTATGAATGGACAGATAGATGTGAAAAGAGTTTCGCAGAATTGAAAGAGAAGCTGACGTCGGCCCCGGTGTTGACTATTCCAAGTGAGAGGGGGTAATTTATAGTGTATACTGATGCATCCAGGAATGGGTTGGGGGCGATGTTAATGCAGAATGGGAGGGTGATTGCCTATGCTTCACGGCAACTCAAAGTGCCCGAACAACGTTACCCCACTCATGATTTGGAGCTAGCAGCGGTGGTCTTTGCTTTGAAAATTTGGAGACATTATCTATATGGGGACGATGTGAAATCTTCACAGATCATAAAAGTTTGAAGTTTTTCTTTACTCAAAAGGAACTGAATATGAGGCAGAGGCGGTGGCTGGAATTGGTGAAGGATTATGATTGTGATATCAGCTACCATCCAGGTAAGGCTAATGTGGTAGCAGATGCTCTGAGCCGTAAATCCGCCACTGTCATGCATATAACGGCCCAGCAGCAACTGATATCAGAATTTCAACGGATGAATCTGGAAGTGCTTCGACCCAATGAACCAGGCAGGTTGTCAGCACGGACGGTTACTGCGAATCTATTTGACCATATTCGGGAGGGGCAAGCAAAGGATCTACAACTAATAGAGTGGAAACGAAGGGATGAAGCTAAGGGTCGCATCACCTACCCGGCAGAAGAGGGGATTGTGCGATATCAGGGCCGAATCTGGGTGCCCAGCGGAGGTACACTGAGGAAGGACTTACTAAATGAAGCTCATGCGACTCCTTATTCAGTTGATCCCAGAAGTACAAAAAAGTATCAGGATATGCGAATGTTGTATTGGTGGCGAGGAATGAAGAAGGACATAGTCAGGGTGATACAAGAGTGCCTTACTTGTCAACAAGTGAAAGCTGAGCATCCGAGGCCAGCAGGGTTGTTGGAACCCCTTCCAATACCCACCTGGAAATGGGATGACATAGCCATGGATTTTATAGTAGGATTACCCACCTCACCAAGGGGATCAAATGCTATCTGGGTTATAGTGGATCGATTGACTAAGTCGGCACACTTCTTACCAGTCAAAACAACTTACACCATGACCCAGTATGCGGAATTATATATACGGGAGATTGTTCGGTTACATGGGATACCAGCCCGGATTGTGTCTGATAGGGACCCAAAGTTTACCTCTGGGTTTTGGGAGAGTTTACATCGGGGATTGGGAACCAAACTTACTTTCATCACTGCTTTTCACCCTCAGACGGATGGCCAGTCAGAACGGGTCAACCAGATTTTGGAAGATATGCTCAAAGCTTGTACGATAGATTTTGGGAGGAATTGGGAATCAAAATTACCGTTGGTGGAGTTTACTTATAATAATAGCTACCAAGCAATAATTGGTATGGCCCCATATGAAGCATTGTATGGAAGGAAGTGTAGAACCCTGTAACACTGGGATAAAGTAGGAGAGAGGGCAGTTTTGGGTCCAGAGTTGGTGGCACACACAGTAAGTCTGGTGGCGAAGATACGAGAGAGGATGCAAACAGCCCAAAGCTGGCAAAAGAGTTACGCGGATCAGCGGCGGAGGAATTTGGAGTTTGACGCGGGAGATCATGTTTTTCTGAAGGTGTCACCCATGAAAGGTGTAATGAGGTTGGGAAAAAAGGGAAGCTCAGTCCATGATATATTGGACCATTTGAAATATTAGACAGGATTGGGACTCGAGCATATCGGGTGGCACTACCTCCCAATTTAGCGGGGGTGCATAATGTGTTTCATGTTTCAATGCTCCGGAAATACATTGCTAATCCCTCCCATGTGGTACATCATGTACCAGTACAGTGGCAGCCAAATTTGTCATATGAAGAGAGGCCAGTGCAGATCCTAGACAGGCAGGTAAGGAAATTGAGGAACAGGGAAATCACGATGGTGAAGGTTCTGTGGAGTAATCAACTTATGGAGGAGGCTACCTGGGAGACTGAAGAAGATATGCACAACCGATATCCGGCATTATTTGGTAAGTAAAAATTTCGAGGATGAAATATTTTTTTTTAGGGGGGAAGAATTGTAAGGTTCACGTAATCAGGAGCAGTTAAATTAGGAATGTAGCTGAACACGAAA
>JBBPFQ010909038.1:0-11623 GCA_037974815.1 Kaempferia elegans
GATACTTGAATATCTAAAAAGAAAAGTCGCAAAGTCACCCAATGTCTAGAGATGTAAGTAATGACGGCAAAGACACAACAGTTCAAAAGATTCAGAAAATTAATTTCAATTACTGATAACTTATTATGTTTGAATTGCAATCGCAACTGATCCGGATGCATGAATATGAAAAGATTGTGATTAAAAGGAGATCAAAGGGCAATTTAGTCATTTCGATGGTTAGGGCTTATGTTTAAAACTTTAAATGCATGCACTGTAGCATGCGAAAAGAGGGGCTGGATTTTGGTGCGTGAGAGGGGGCCGCCGCTACAGGGAGGAGGACGGTTCATCTTCTCCTGGCTGGCAATCTCCAACAGAAGAAAGAAGGAGAGGTCTCGTGGGTTTTGGAGGGAGGAGCAGCTTCATCTTCAAGGAGGAGTTCATCCGAGCCAGGGGGACCTCTGCCGCCGATCATCTTCTCCGTTCCGCCATCCTCTTCTCTGGTTCTTTCCCCTTCTTTCGTCGACACTGAATCCAGTGGCCGTCGCCCGCCGGTAATTGCCCGACGCCCCTGCCTCTTGTTGCGGATGATGCCGTTTACAGCAGCGGACGGCGCCGGCGTTGCCCACAGCAGGTGTCGTTAGCACCAGCGCTGCCCCCACCGCCTCCGGCAAGGTTTGGCATCGCCGACAGCACCACACGCTTTCAGCGCGACATACAGCAGTCTCCGCCTCCTCTTTCGTTGTGTACTACAGCCGGAACCAGGCCCACCAGCATATGTTGCGGCCCATAGATTACGCCAGCAACCTCGCCGTTATGACCAACGGCCCTGCCGTCACCTACAACGGTCCCTGACGCGGTATTCCGGCCACCGAGCCCCGACGCAGTATCCCGGCCATTGAGCCGCCCTGATATTCCGGCCATCGAGCCGACTTGGTACTCCGGCCATCGAGCCGTGATGGTATATATGCTTGTATCCTATTGTGTTCTAGTTTGCAGGGTTCTATTATACCGAGGCTGCGTACTTCGCCGGCACAGATCCGGCCCTCGTCGGCACAGATCCGGCTATCATCATTATATCTGGACACGATCGGTGACACGACCAGCCTTCCTTCCATCCGAGGGCGCCCCTCCGTGGCCAGGGTACGTGCCGAGTACTTATCATTTATTGCATTCCATTATGATATTATTTAGCCGACTGCTTACTACATGTATTATGGGACCCGTTCCGAGCATCGGAGTCCTAGGATCGACGCGGACCCTGATGACGAGGAGCATTGACTAAAGACTTTCAGACGACTTGGTCAAGCCAGAGGACACCTCAGCCTTCGCCCCTCCGGATTATAGTGACTCGGTCAACATTCCAGCCACATCGTCCGACCGCTCTGTCTTCTCAGCTTCGCGATCAGGATCACTTATCCATCTTACAAGTGTTACAAGACCATAGAATTGAACAAGCCAGAGGTTGGGCAATTACGTTTGTGGTGCTATTATTAGTCAAACAATAAATTCATCTATATGTTTGGATAAACAAACATGACATGAATTATTCAATTCCCTTTCAGGATTCTAGTTGCATTATTGACAGTCTTGGGAGCATTTCCAGATACATTCTTCTTGGTAAATAATAACACGAACACTAATCGAGTTGTAATTATCATTGTGTGCAACTTCTCAGGTTGCTTAGTATTGAGTTGTAATTATCATTGTGTGCAACTTCTCAGGTTGCTTAGTATCACCCTGAAGTAGTTTGTTTCTGTTATCAATCTAAAGATTTTGGTGAATGGTTGGAAGATAATTGTTTCACATTTATACTAATATTACAGTAGTTTGTCCAGCCTATTTGTTAGGGCAAAGCGCAATGATTCACTCAAAAATAAAAAAAATAAATAAAAAATCTAAAAAAAAAGACGTATACTAATGGAGCCTATCATTTCACGATTTTAGATCTCATTATTTCATGGTCTTTCTTTGAGATTTCTTTTTACAAATCATTTCTGGCAAAATATTACTGCACTAAGAAATTAAGAAATTGAGAGAAAGGTTACATTTTTGAACAGAGACTTGGTTCGGGAATGATGATTACAATATATTGTGCAAGAGGAAAGTTCTCAGAAAACCCTAACTTGGTTTAGGGCGTGGCTTTGAATATGGCGGAAGGGGACAAAGGAGCGGAATCGAGTTGGTAGAGGCCGAGCGCAGGGCCGATGAAGCGGAAGAGGATCCACCCGCCAGCGATCACGAAGATCAAGGCGTAGGCGATCTTGTTGAGCCAGAAGAGGAGGCCCTTCTCCCCCACGTAGAGCTCCACCGCCTTCTCGCCCGGCGTCATCGACTCCCAATCCTTCTTGGGCGGGGGTTGCTTCCGGAGGGCGTTCTTCTGCTGCTCCTCCTGCCGCCGCACCCGCGACCGGGACCGGTACTTGATATTGAGCGCGGGCGGAGAAGGGGAGGAGGGAACCGCCGCGCTCTCGGCCTGCCCGTCGCCGGCGTCGGTGGCGTCGCCGTCGGTGGTTGCTCGGGGAAGGAGAAGGCGAGGGCGGGGGGAAAGGCGGGGTCTTGGGAAGCAGCAGGGGTTGGGAGAGAGGGTTGAAGGATGCAGCAATCTGGAATCCATGGATGCGCTTCGCTTTCTCTTCACTCGCACCTCAATGGTTTGCAGAACATCCGATCTTATCCGACCTAACCTGGTTAGTTTTACATTTTTGCCCACAAACTCCGTGAAATTGCAGTAGGCTATTAACGAAGGGCTCATGAATGGGCGTAATCGAACGTAGCCGAGTCAGCTCGATTCGAGTTTGAACTCGGTTTGTAATCAGACTAAATAGTTTGTGAACGACTCTTGGTTTGAAAATAATTCGTTTAAAAGTTAAACGAGTTTAGTTCGAACTTGGCTCGTTAACATATCATTTTCAGACCGTTAAGCAAACTGAAGTTCTAGCTTGTTAGGTACATAATCAAGCTCGAGCTACGGTGTTGTTTTACTTTTAAATTTTAATTATTAAGATATTATTATATTTGTAATTCGTAAAAGATAAATGAGTCTCTTAAATAACACATTAATGAGTCTCTAAACAAATCTATTCGTAAGCTCATGAGCCAAATACAAATAATGTTAAGCTCAAGTTCAGCTTGATAATGTTATCTAGCTTGAAAGCAAGCTCAAGTTCGCTTCATTAACTTAAACGAATGAACAATCGAGGCCCGAATAACTCATGACGATTTGTTATACCCATGTCGAGATTTACTACAAATTACCTTTAAATGGCTCTTAATTTCAGTTTTATTCCTCAACTCCAAACTTTTGGAAATAGAAAGACAATTCGGCTGGGCTCCACTCATCCACAAGTTAATTTCCAATAAATCATTGAAGCATGCCGACTTAAATCGAAATAACAATCCTACAAATCGATATCTCATGGACAAGAGTTAACCACACAGTATCCATAACATTCAATATCCTTTGAACGAGGGTCCCACGGGATGGACTGATGGCTAGTGCAGGAGGTGTTGCTACCAATGAGGTCTAGGATTCATATCCTGACAAAGACAGGTGTCTGCACTCCCTTATGCACTAGTCACTGTTCGGGCTAGTAGTCATCGGATTAGCTGAGCGAATCGCCTTTTGCCACCAATATCCTTTGAACGAGGTTACAAATTGCATTATTTATGCCTCGTGTGGTGCAATGATAAAACATCTTACTTTTAAATGGGATAAATATTTTGAATATAAATTTTTAATTATATATAAATTATATTTCAAATTTACATAAACTAAAAGGAAAGGTCGGTTATATACGGGATTAAAGAGAATATGTTGTTGATCCATTATTAAAGAGATTATTGTGTACACTAATCTTGACCAACTAAATACATCATTAACCTTATCTAACTTTTAGCAAGTCAATATGTTTCATCGTTAAGAAAGCACGAAATAATAATTAATTACCTTGCACGGCTTTTATCAAGTCAATACGTCTTTTATCAAGTCAATACGTTTTATCCAGTCAATACGTTTAATCATTGAATCAATAATGGAAGAAACTGTCACTTCGAGAGCGACCGCGACTTAACATTTTATAGTAAAAATTGACTCCTATTCTATTATAGTAATTCAAATTATCATCCTCTAATTAATTAATGGTATTCCCGTGGAGATTTAAGTTTATTTAACCAACCATTATTGTGGCTTCAATGCATTTAAATATTAAAATATAAAAGGATAAGAGTGATATTATTATAATAATAATAATTTGACATTTTAAAAATATTTAAATATTTAACTAACACTATAAGTGAATATTTATATACAATTTAAGGATTTTGATGTTTCCCCACTCATTTTATTTTAGTTTTTGAAATGTGTTTTAATAACACAGAATAGCAGCCGAACCAACCGTTGGACGACACGTAAACATCGTACGTCGCTGTCGATCTCCACGTCGTGTGTAAGATGTGGGGAACAGACCGTGGTTCCGGCGCATAATACGTCATCTGCGACGCGATCCCGATGGCGTCACCCGCGTTGCTCACGCGCTCTTTCACCGTTTTTTTCAGAAACGGCCAATGCGCGCCGGGCCCACAACCGCCACGACCTGTCCCTAGTCCGTCTCTCTCTGAACCCTTTTTATACCAAAGCGGTCTCCAACTCCGTTCGTCGATCTATCTCCTTCTGTCTCTCGGCGAGACGGCGATGGCAGAGACGGTGGAGCTCCCGAGTAGGCTGGCGATCCTCCCCTTCTGGAACAAGGTCCTCTTGCCCGGCGCCGTCATTCGAATCCGCTGCACTTCGCCCAGAAGGTAATCCCGGGTTCTACCTACCTCTACATGGATCGATTAATTCTACTATCGAGCATGTTGCGTCGATAGGACTCGAGCTCTTGCTTCGAGTATATATGCTAAATTTGGGGCTTTTGTTGTGCTTGTAGTATGTTTTTTAGTCGTGTGGCTTTGGATACTGTAGTGTACTAGTGTGCGATTTAGGTGTCTATTAAATGTTGTTTCCCGGACTCATGGTAATGGTATGTCGTGATGCAGTGTTAAGCTGGTGGAGCAAGAACTATGGCAGAAGGAAAAGAAGGGATTGATTGGCGTGCTTCCAGTTAAGGATAGTGAAGGTGCTGCTGTAGGTTCGTTGTTATCTACGGGTGATTTTGGTTGTCTTTTGTCATTTGTAGATAATTTGCGTCTGAGAAAGGGAAATTTGGTCTTACGTTTGAGTATTTGTAGGTACCGGGAGTGATTCTTGGGAACAGGGTCGTAAGGGAGAACCAAATGCAGCTGGAGGTTTTCACAAGCAGGATGCAAAGAGGCCAAGGGAACTTGCTCATTGGCATAGCAGGTGGGCGCATAGATATATTCATTTTCCTTGAAAATTTCACGTTTTTTTAAATAAAAACTACATTTTTTTATTAGACAGCGACGACTCATTTTAGTTTGAACTTGAAATTTTAGTCAATTAAAGTTTGTCTTTGGTTATGCTCTAAAAAGTTGGTTTAGCTGTAGTTTTACTTTGTCGATTGCCCATTTCACTCATTTCTTTATGTATTTGATAAAAATTCTTTTCAAAAAAAAAATTTATGTTAAGCATCGTCTTCCATTTTTTGGTGGATGAGTGGAGCTGAAAGTTAATGGTCGTAGAAAGATGAAGGATCCTCTTTTCTGGCATGGCACCATGTATACTTTGTGAAAGTGTACCACTCGGCAAGGCCAAATGCTCCAAAGATTGCAACGTAAAACTTTTTAACATAAAAAAGAGCAATTTGAATGTTACTTATCTGTCTTCCTTCCATTGTTTATCCATTCTGCAAGATTAATGTACATGATCAATTGACCTTTATCCATCCCAAGCATCGAGATACAGACAGTGCATAACCTTTTACATTTGAGACTTACATGAGGTTGGTATAGGGATTCCTATCATCATTAACTTGGTTGAATGATTATATAGAAAACTTTACCCAAATAATTGTCCTTACTAACTGGATACTTCTATTGGGAATAGACAACTAATTGATTGGCATTTCATTAGTGAACCAACCAGATTCTGTTTTCTTCATGTATTAACAACTTTCATATAAATATATTTGAATCTTTTTGTTGCCTATAGAATCTTAGTTATCATATTATGCTTTTAGGGGAGTAGCTGCTAGAGCACTGCACCTCTCTCGAGAAGTTGAAAAACCGAGTGGGAGGGTCACCTATATTGTTGTTCTCGAAGGCCTGTGCAGATTTAATGTTCAGGAACTCAGTGCCAGAGGAACATATTATGTTGCACATACCAGCAGTCTTGATTTATCTAGTGCTGGTAAGGCAGGCACGCCATTACCAATGCATTTGTTCCCAATTGGTTCATTCTTTTATTATTTTAATGACTTATATTCTAAGAAAGATATGTTTCTTTGGGCATGGTATTTCTGATTCTGCATATGCATATTCCAAGAAAAAATATGTTTCTTTCTTTGTGGTTGATTCTATATTTCTATTTAGGATACACACACTTTCTATTTAACCATCTTAGCTGGTGTTGTTATTTTTGAATAATGGACAATAGCATAAAGAGTAAAGTTATTTTCTACTTCAAGCATATGTACTAGCATCAGGTTTTGACAAGATAATGTCTCCTTATAGGTGATATCAGATGTAAAAAATATCATATGCTTGACCAAAAAGCATTTGTCTTCATGATTCTGAAAAGTGAAAACATCTCTTCATTCTCTGATACTACAACAAAAATATAGGAAATTTAACTATAATATGTGGTTTTGGTTGATGAAGAATCTATCTACATTAAAGAGGAAGTCTGACAAAAAATTGGTCTGCCTAGAACTATAATGCTTAAGGTGTACATGCCCTTGACATTCAATCAATCATCTTCTAGAATAAAAGACCTACCATGAGTTTGTGTAATTATGTAATTCAGCTATATTTTCCTTTCAAAGCTTTTGTTGTCAGTTCCTTTCATAGTATATTTATCAACTCATATACACTAGTGTTTGATTTTTGGGAGTGCAACCTAAAAATAAAGACATTTCTAAGAATTGTTTTCCTTTCATCTTTCTCAATATAGAGGACAGAGTGAAGTGATTATTCCATGTAAACTTACCAATAGGTCTGCTAGAATCTTGCTAGCATATGTGCATTCTATAGAAAGTGCATTCTGCTCTTGTAGTTATGCAGTGAACTGTTTTCTAAGTGTCTGTTCAATCTGATTTGTGAACCAAAGGAAACAATAGTACTATGAGACTCCGACTAGTGCAAGATCTATTCCCAGACTTATCCTTGCACCAAAGTAGAAGCTTAAAAATTTGATTTTCATGAATCAAACATATTTTCTTAGGCCTTCGTGCTTTATTGACACTTCTCCAAGTGTACCTTGACAATACTTCCTGGGAGATTTTTTTTAAACAATAGGATCGAAAAAGAATGTTCATCCTGTTCTTCTATTGAAATAGAGGTTAGGATATAGACCTAACATCTTAAAACAGCGAAAAAAATAACATATCTGACATCAATCCAAAAAACTATCACCAGAAACATAGAATGGAAAGAGCATATCTGATATGTACATTCCAGGTGATCGTGTAGCTAAAGACCAATCATTGATCCCAGACTATGCTTCTTGCTAGGTTGTTTCTTCAAGGCTTTGGAGCTTCAAGTGTAGAAAAGCTGCTTAAGAAAAGCCATTTTGCTAGTATCCTATTTAGAAGCGCACTATCTGCATCCAAAGCCCTTACTTTTGAGATAATCGAACAACAATCAAGCCTTATCCTACTTACTTTTTGAGAGAATGTACCTGGAAAATATAACACTTAAAATTTTTCTTTATTTTAGTACATCCTCACAACATTATAATAAATAACATTGTTTAGTTTTGTTTTAGCTTTTCTATCTCTATATTCAAACATGCTACAGGTGTTCCTTGGTATGTGTAATAAGCTACTAAATTTCTTTAGTTATTTGTGGATTTCCCAGGTTGTTAAATGTTAATATTCCCATAAATCTGAGTTGTTAGTACTAGTGCTGAATTGTTCACTTGCATATGCATTTTTCTTATGGAAAATCTTTCTGCGATTGTGGTGCATGCTAATAACTAAAATCTTCATGATTGTTCTCCTTCCTGCTTAGAGTTGGAGCAAGCAGAACAAGATCCAGATTTCATTTCATTATCTCGCCAATTTAAAGCTACAGCTATGGAGCTCATTTCTCTTCTTGAGCAGGTTGGTGTTCTACCCTGAAGGTCTGTCTTCACGATCATCAACACAAGCCACCTCCTTTATCTGTTTTCCTTAAATATGCTATAATCACTAATCTTTTGAACTGGAATTGTGTCTGAGTTATATGGCACGCATTTACCCTTATTCTATGATATTTTGCTAAATGGGTCATTCTATTGCTGTGTGGATTCGCCTATTCTCTCAGTAATATTTGAAGGATTTCGTTTACTTGTGCCCTTGGAAATTGCTTCATGTTCGTTTAAGTTAGTCTTTTATCACCAGCTGCTTGTTTTTGCTTTATCTGTTAGTTTGTCTTAGCTTATTTTGTAGTATTTCTCACTCGCTCTTACTAACTATTTGCAGAAGCAGAAACTTGAGGGTAAGAAAAGATTTCTCCTTGATACAATTCCTGTGTATAGGCTGGCTGACATATTAGTTGCTAGCTTTGAAATAAGTTTTGAGGAGCAATTATCAATGCTTGATTCTGTTAATTTAAAAGTGCGACTCTCTAAGGCAATTGAACTGGTGGACCGACATATACAGGTCAAGTTCACTATTTGTGTTTTAACCATCATTTCTAGCATCTCAATATACTCCTGAAGTTTTATGTTTTTTAATTGTACAGCAACTGCATAATCCATCAAAATTATAAAATACCATATCATTGATTTTTGAAGAGTCGAATATCCTATGTACTCAACCTGATTACTTGGTTTATCCTATATACTTAACCCAATTACTTGGTAAACAGTCAATTCGTGTGGCAGAAAAGATAACTCAAAAGGTTGAGGGTCAGTTATCTAAGTCACAGAAAGAATTTCTTCTCAAGCAGCAGGTTTGTATCTTTATATACTGATTTGATATCACATTGATAATGTGTACTAATCTGTCAATAATTGCTCTATTCTCACACAACTTAAATAATCTTTTACTAGATGAGGGCTATAAAGGAAGAACTTGGTGATAATGATGATGGCGAGGATGATGTGGCTGCCGTGGAAAGGAAGATTCAAAATGCAGGAATGCCTCCTAATATATGGAAGCTTGCTCAAAGGGAACTGAGGTTGGTTTTCAAATTGAAGTGATGGTTTATCATCAACTTGCCATGTGCATGTGAGACTACGATCATACTGTATGTTGAATTTTCTCTTCAGTACAGACTGCATATCCTACTGTTGTTGTAATGGTAATAAAAAAAATTTGTTTCCACCCACTCATTGCTGTGAACATCTCAATTGCTGACATGGAAGCTTTCTGATTTCAGCCATTACTGAAAACTCAATTCCTTCTTCATTGCGTATCTTCTATTAAATTCCTGCACTTTCTTAATTTCTCCCCATACCTTTGGTTGCCTTTGTTCAACTAGGGAAGAGTGTTCAAACTCTAGCAGTATCAGAAGTTGTGCTCTTATGTACTATGTCCGTTAACCAAAGTCCTAAATAACTTGCATGTACATAGCATATATTCACCCATAATCTATTGGGAGAAAAAAAATAGCGTTGTTTTAGTTTTCAGAACACATTGAATAAAAGCTTAATAGCGTTAAAAGAACTTTTATTTCTCAATTTATACAAATTCCCTGTATTCTAAGCTAATTGATGCAAAAGATGTAACTATTAAAATTTTCTATGCAGACGCCTAAAAAAGATGCAACCTCAGCAGCCTGGATATAACAGTTCATGTGTATATTTGGAGCTTCTTGCTGATCTTCCTTGGCGAAAAGTTAGTGAAGAACCTGAACTTGATCTTAAGGCTGCCAAAGTGAGTCTTGACCGTGACCACTATGGGTTGCTTAAAGTTAAGCAACGGATCATTGAATATCTTGCTGTTAGAAAGGTTATGTCCTATCCTTGTTTTGTGGTTATATTTTGTTCATCCTTTACACTATTAGCATCTAACAAGCGTTCACATCAGTGACACAAATATACTACTATTTTTGCAGCTTAAACCAGATGCACGAGGTCCTGTGCTTTGTTTTGTTGGTCCTCCTGGAGTTGGAAAGACATCATTGGCATCATCAATTGCAAGTGCTCTGAGTAAAAAATTTATACGGATATCTCTGGGTGGTGTGAAGGATGAAGCTGATATCAGAGGTCATCGAAGGACATATATTGGAAGCATGCCGGGACGACTTATTGATGGATTGAAGGTTTGTTTTAGGACATTAAGCCATTTCAGTTCTATTGCTTTATTGTCTTTTCAATTATAGATCTTTGAGATTACTTTTGAAGTGACTATTGTTATTGCTCTCATGGATCGAAAAAAGTGGATGGACACAAATGACACATACCTCAAATACTTCATTGCTTGTCAACTGTTGCCATCTTCCGCAACTAGAGTTTTGCTGCAGCAGCTTTGTTGGTTTGCGATCTCATCTTGCAAGGGTTCCTGTTGGAGCTTGGTGCACGTTATTCCTTCCACATTCCTTCTATTTCTTCCTTCAATTTCTTCTATTGATTGGTGTCGATTGGCACCACCTTGGTAAACCCAAAACCTCAATGTGGAATAGGATTTCAAACCTTGCGTAAACCTTTGAACCTATTAAACGCTTCGCTATTTCCTTATCTCTATTGTCCCAATATAATATATCTCTTCTATTCCATGAGGTAAGCCACCTCTTCTTGAGTTTTTCTTGGTTCCACCCTCATTTGTGCAACTGACACCACATGTCGGCATACTGATGCAACATTGATACTTTTTGTTCCTGCTAGAATATGGAACCCAGGCTTGGAATAAGACTTTTAAACCTTAGGACAGAATATATATGTTGTTTTTTTCCTTTCCTTATTTGTAATTTATGTTTTTTGACACCATCACATGTTCTAATTTTTGAAAAAAAAGGCAATTATTGTTAACAAAATATAATGCTCATTTAGCTGTAGGATCATATAGGCTGTCTTTTTGTTTGTAAACATCAACTTTTGTCATTAGCAATCCTTTAACTTCATGAAATAAAGGTTTTTAAGAGTATTAAATGTCATGTCATATCCCCAGAAAGAATTGAAAACAGTATGACCCTTAGCAGGCCAATTCTGGTACCCTTGCCTACAAAACATTTTCATCTGACCTTCACTGGTGCGACCTTTACAAATTCTGAGTTGTCCTAACTTCATTGTTTATTATATTCTCATTTAGTAGTCTCTACTTTTTAAACTAGTAGATTCTGTTGAGTACTCTAAGTTGCTTGAGAACTATTTGTTTCATTAAGTACTACGTATCCATGTTCACCAAATATATTTGATTACCTATTTGCTTGTTGTTTCACTTGCCATACACCATCCATATTTCATTTAATTAATCTGCAGAGAGTAGCTGTCAGCAATCCAGTTATGCTGCTTGATGAAATTGATAAGACGGGTTCTAATGTCCGGGGGGATCCAGCATCAGCATTGTTGGAAGTTCTTGATCCAGAACAAAATAAAACTTTC
>JBBPFQ010909145.1:0-22535 GCA_037974815.1 Kaempferia elegans
CTGATTCACGTCACTCCTTTTGGTATTAGTGATGTAACATATAATGATGTATCAATTTTAATTCAAGCTATTGATAGATCAATTTTTCTTTAAAGAAAATTGTATTTAATTATTTTTTTTAAGAATATTAAGTTGTTCAATAATTGAGAATTTATATAACATCAATATACAACTTATTTTAAAATTATACATAATAAACATATTTATCTAATAATTACTGTATATAAATTAAAAAATACCGAAACGGTATCGGCACGGCACGATACGATACCGAAACTGTATCGTTCCGGTTTGGGACCGAAACATCGGCACGAGTCGAAATTATAAACCATGGGTGGAACGAAACATTTCATTCAATTTTGATCTATATAGCTCAAGATTGTAAACATTGGCGCCTGCTGCTATTCCCTTTACTGAGAGAAGATGAGATCAGCCTTATCCTACTTGAATATTGAGTGCTTACAAGAAAGCCTCATCGTACTCAAACGTTGAGCGCTTATAACTTAGGTAACTGTTACTATAATCGAGTGATTTATGATCCACTGAAATTAAGCTTTGTGCATAGTAGGCAAACATAAAAAAGCCTTCAATCTCATGTTGCAATTGAAGATTGTATTTATTTATTAGGTAGACATTTGTGGTTTATTTGTCAAAATATTCGTGAGACCGTATTATTTAAGAAATGCAATTATTAATTGTATAATGCTTCCATCCAAAGATAGAAAGTCTAATTTGTGATTGCTATTTATCATTTTCTATTTTTAAGCAGTGTTGGGCATTCATTAGTTGCTAGAGAAGAACTTTGATCATAAATGATGTTTTATTCATACGGTTTGGATAATGTTTCTTTTTTGCATGCATATGTTAAGAAAAAATTAATATATTTTAGAAATGGGTTGACATGTTTTATAACAATCATTTGTTGTTGGTTAATTTGTATTTATATAATTGATAATTTCTGCAGGATCTTTGTAGATATAATCCCCAGATTGTTGAGTGTTGACCCGACTCTGACGCATTATTTGAAAAATTTGGAGAATGACATTGTAAGGGTTTCAACCAGTTTAATGTCTTTGCATTACTTTCTATCTTAACAATCCGTAATCCTGATCATATTTTTTGTTCCAGTTATTCTACTGGTGTATTACTGAGAATCATTATCGTTGAGAGCATAACATTGATTTCTTTTTTTTTGAAAAACTGGTTTGAGTGTATCTGTGTATTTCACTCTAATAATATATATAATGAAGGGGAGCCTTAGCATGTAGTGGTAAAGTTGCTGTTATGTGACTTGGTGACCATAGATTTGTGTAGTGAAAATAACCTCTTGTAATACTTGATAAAGCTGCGTATAATAGATCCTTCCTTGGCCCCGCATTGGCGGGATTGATGGGAACTTTGTGCACCGGACTGTCCTTTAAGGTTTAACACAAACACAAAGAGAGTCCTACAAAACTATAACAGAACACAATTTGAGACAAACTGGATCAGCAAACAGAAGGATCTTCCTATAAACAGGGAAACACAATTGATCTGCTCCAAATTAGATCCTGCTGTTTGAGCGGCTGTTCGATGTTAAGATCTTGCTGAAGGACAAAGTTGGAACTGCCGTAACCATTGGCAAGATACTAGATAGGAAGATCAAGCATTTGAACAGCTCAGGAAGCAGCAGTCCCTAGTCCTTGACTCAACTGACACAAGCCAAAGTGGATTGGCTCAAGTTGAGTTTCAACTTGTTGAAGACTGTGAAAGCCACAGTAAGTATATGCAAATTAAGAATGGACCGCACATATGCTTTTGTAAAAAAAGTATCATCTGTGTACTAAAGTATATGGAAGCCTGGAGTGCATCACTTCTTAGCCATCCCCTCAATTAGGACTCTTTCCTGTGCTTAAGCAAGAATAAGATGGCCTCTTGATTCAAACTAGTTGATGATATTGACATGGCACACATGTAGTAATCATTTGTATTCCTTCCTTTCATAAAAGCAAAATGAAACTCACCAACCTAATCTGGGATGCAGGTGCTAGAGTGCATAAGTGTGTAATCTGAAGGCTTCCCTTCACCCCCCACTTATGGAGAGTAGCCCTAGCTTGAGTGAAATTAACTACATTGTTAATCATTTTTTCATTTTTTTTGGATCTTGCATTTGCATGATAACGTTTAGTTTGTTATACTATCTTTTGATTTCAATTTATGTCCTAAATAATGTTGGCATTAATGAAGAATCAACATGAAGAGGCTAGTGGTAATGTCACCTGAATCATTTAAATGCCTTAGTGATCCTTTTGCTTGTAAATTTTGCTATAAAAGAAACATCCATTTTTTCTACACAATTTTTTGAAGCCAAAGGTGCCTTGTTTATCAAATACTCATTTTATGGGGGTTTAGGGCATTGTTTGAAGTGCTAAGCAGTGCGATCGACATAGATGAAATTTATGTCAATTTGTTGACTAGTATGCGAACCACTTGGCACCAATATTGACATTAAAGTTGAGAAGAGAAGGAAAAAGTGAAAAAAAGAAAGATCGAAAGAGGGGAGAAAGCAAGTTACTAGAGAAAGAGTTTCATGGCTAGTGTTGTTTCAAGCGGTGGATGTGGCGGGGGCTTCATGTGGTAGCAAATGGTTACTGACAATGACGATGGGTAGCCCGATCACAGTTTATAAATGCATGTAAGGCTTGTGAGGTTTGAGGCTGCAAGAATTGGGAATGAGAATAAAAAGAAAGAAAAATAAGCGAATAACATAATGAAATAATTTTTAACCTCATAAAAATACAACTAGCCTAATTAAATATGTTGAACCAGCCTATCCTATATATAACTTTAGTTTTATTTGAAATAGATCAAAGTAAATTCAAATTGAGTATGATTTGAACCGTCTTGATTTTAATGACCATATCTATATGATGAACTTTATTCATCCTAAACTTACTTTTACACAATTACAAAACTCAAAATACTAATATTTTTTAGCTTAATTAGATATCTTTGTTAAAAAATAATAATTCAAATGTAAAATTTAAATAAAATAAAAATTGGTATTTAATATCATTTTTTGTGTTCTAAGTTTTATAACTTTTGATTTTAAGAAATCTATATTTTTAAATTTAAATGTGATTTTATAAAGAAATCTTAAATATAAAATTTTCATATTTAATTCAGTTGAGCCCAAATCAAATTCCATAATTTATTTTTTATAAAATTTTATAATTATATAATTAAGTAAATTTAATTATAAAATTTAAAGTGTAATTTAAACTTCAATATAATGTTTCAGTTCTTAAAATTTAAAATTTTTGAATTTTTTATTTTTCCATCTGCTCTAATAATTATAATTACATATAACAAATAAAATTAAATTAATCGAATAATAGAATTTTAAATTTTTTTCCTAATCTAATAGTAATTTTATAAAAATATCTGTTCATTTCAAATAAAATTACATCATCAAAAATGAATATTTTTTTTTATCAAAATGTCAACGCAATAAACATGTGAAATATAAAATTAATAATGGACATTTTAATAATCAAACATTAACAAAAATAAAATTTCATTTAATATATTTATATTTAAAAATAAAAAGTATTGAAACTGTATCGATACGGTACAATATAGTACTAAAATCGTATCGTTCCATTTCCAGGCTAAAACTTTGGCATAACTCAAAATTTTAAATCTTGTTTAGAGTTCATCTGTAAGTAATGTCAAAATATGCTCCACAGATAGACTTCAAGGTTTGTTCAAGAAATTATTTAAATCGATGTCTCGGGTAATGATCACTCTAGCCTATTGCAAGCTCATAATGTGTCTAAACTTATTTTTCTTGCATATGCATCTTTAGGTAGTTTACATGGTTAAGACCCTGTTTTAATCATTTTCTTTTTGTTGATTTGAAAAGTTTAAAAGGAATGGATATCTGAATACTATCTATATATAGTCTAATGGTTGCAAAATTTCCAGACTTGAATGCCATTGTTTGTGGTTGTTTCTTCTGTTTGCCTTCTTACTATTATGATAGAAAATAAGCATTTCTAATTTGATTCTCTTATACAAATACAGGGTCTTGTGATGGGGATGGCGAAATCAGTTACTTTTCCTCTTCCGTTACTATCTGTGGCTCATCAATCATCTATACATGGTGCACTGCAAATTAACTTTATTTTTATGCCTTACGTATATTTGCTTACCTTTTTCAATTCTTCTATTTTGTAGGATATTCTGCTACATATATAGATGATTGTTCTGCCGGACCATGGAAGGTTGCCCTATTCTTCTTCTTAGTTGAACTTCTATTCTAGCTTGATACATAACATGTGATGCTCATAAGCCTGGTATTAACATTCATTTGTTCAAGAAACCTAATTTTCTATTTTTCACAGATGTGGGAAAAAACTTTTGGAGTGGATGTCAGTGAGGCAGCTAATAAGGAGCCATATAACCCAGGGCAAATTGCTGATAAAATTGTTAAAAAATCGAAGGTTGTGAATAAAATTGGTTTTATAGGCCTTGGAGCAATGGGATTCGGTATGGCAGCTCATTTGTTAAGATCAAACTTTCAAGTTATTGCTTATGATGTAAGTATTCTGTTGATATTATCATTTTTACTTATTTTTCTTGATATACTTTTTTAATTCAATTTGATAATCGAGACAATACATCTGAAATGTTTGATTTTGAACTTGAAACAACATTTCAATAAATGGTTGTGCTTAGAAATGATATTTATCATAATGTTTCCCTTCAAAAGTTTTAAAGATCATTAGGAGCTTACACAGTGGAATAAAAAGAGGAAAGTCACAAGAGTTGTCATTAATAGCAACTGCTTCAATTCTATTCTTAATTAATTGCTAAAAAGGGTGGCTTATGCAATATTCAGGTGTGATAGGAACCTGCTGTCAAAAAAGTTTAGTTAATCCATCATTAACAAAAAAAACCCACTTTTTATCTGATTGGACCTCATTCATCTTAATCGACAAAATTAGTACCAGCTGATGATCTTTATTGTTAGTAATGCTATCATAAGTTTCCATTTTGAGACTATGTTCGTAGGAATTGGTGTGAATTAAATTTATTATGGGTCATTTTGTGTCTGCAGGAATTTAATCATTGAAACAGTTCAATGAATCATTGATGCTACAAGTGTTTGCAAGGCCAGTAAGCTCTAAGGCCACATTATTTGTAATACTAGGTCATCTTGATCTGTCTAATTAATATTGTTTTAAACTCCCTTTACCTCTAACATCGTTCTAAATCTAATTGATTAAACTTGTTTAACAATGAAATCTTCAGCCGTCCTTGGACATGCCCATATATATATTTTTTGAATTTTATAATTTATTAAGTCTACACGAAATGCTTGTAGTTTTCTATTGTCTTTACTAATAACACCACGTGTTTATCTGGATATTCTTAGTTCTACAGTTGTAACTTTAAGTTTTCGTTGAAAAATTCACTGAAAATTCAACATCAATTAATTTGTAGGCAAACATTTCTTTTAATCTAGGAGACAACTAGTTGTGATTGGAACTTTGAAAACCAACTCAGTACATGGATTTTTTGGATTAACAGTTTCTTGGATCAATTTGTCACATGCAAAAATATATTTCTTGCTCCTAAGCCACTCATTTAAGAGATTGTTGTTTTATACTACTGAAAATTAATGTATGTTAAGAACCCTTTGTTTATTCGTTCTTGGCCAACCATTCAGATCAGCTAATAGTCATAGTTTTGGCTATGTTCTTACAAGGTGTGATCATGCTATCTAATGATCCTTTCTTACCATTGATTTTAACCTTTTGGTGGTGATTAGGTATACAAGCCAACATTATCCAGGTTTGCTGATTTAGGTGGCACCATTGCTGGCTCTCCATTGGAAGTATCAAAAGGTAGTTACTGGTTTGATTTCTGCATCATATGCAAAACTGATACAGAAATTTAGGAATAATAACTATCCTACTAATGCATAGATTCTTTTTTTCATATTGTTTATCCTAATATTTAAGGAAATCAATTTTCCATATTTCTTTGAGATAATGTATTTTGAATGGCAAGTCATGCCTGGGATCAATAAATCAACTAACCATTAATAGATATTGGCATATTGCTTACTTGTGAGTAAGCCTAATGAAGCATTTTCAATGCCCAACATAAGTATAACACAATAAAAGGTAAGAATAACTCAAAAGAAATTGATAATTCAACCATTAAGCCTATAACTAAAAAAAAAGAATGAATACAAATATACCATTAGTGTATAATCGACATACATTCATTTTCATGCTTTAGATAGAAATTGACTCCAATGATTGCACATTACCATGGTTTGAAATCTTATATCATTGGGTGGCAGAATCAAAACATATTGTTTCAATAGATTATTGAAACTCGATGCTTGTCTACAGTGGTAAGGTCTCCTATGTCAATCATGGGGATGGGTATTGTCTCATACAAGATAATGCCAAAATTGTAGCAAGAACTTAACCATATCATTATATTATCTATGCCCTCTTTTTACTTCCAATTTGCCACTAATACCATACACTGGAATGCCAAGAATATCTAAACAATATCGTCTACTCAAAAACTGAAACTTCAATTCTAACCCAAAATTTGAGCCTTGCACACAACTCTTTTAACAATGTGGCTTTACATTAATTTACTTTCCACGTATGTAAAAGTTGCTCAGGCCCCACAAATGACTCAAGGTTTATGGTGCCTTACATTAATTTAATTTCCACAGTTGTAAAAATTGCCAAGCTCCATAATTGAATCAAGGTCTACGTGTCGAGCTGTGCTGATAGGCATGGACGAAACTTACCGTTATCATAACACTGAAACCAAAAATAAAGGAAAGGGAAAGACAAAAAAGGAAAGGGAAAGACAAAAAAAGGAGAGGAGTGAAGAAGCAAAGTATTGAGAACATAGATTAAAATCTCAAGCCATTTTGCTTGTTACATCCGAAACATCTTGTTCCGTCCATGGACTGTCACGCCTGACACGTCCCGTGACCTGGGGGGGTTGCGTGACCCCCTCAGTTGTGCAGTTCGGGAGTGCTCATGCAACCTCAACGGTTATACCGAAGAGGTCACAGGAGGCTGGTTGCACGCGGATGTTAAATTTTTTAATTAAACTTTCGTTTAATAATTTCCATTAACTCTTCGCTATAGCACGGATAATCTTTATAGATTTTATTAATTTCAATTAACTTTCATTTATCACCTTAATTTAATATATATTATTTATTTTAATTCTTATTTTTAAATATTTAAATTGAATATTTTATTTTTATTAATATATTTATATTAAAAAATATCGAAATCATATTGGCACGATACGGTATTGAAATCGTATCTTTCCGATATCGAAACCGTATCATTCCCGTCAAAGACCGAAACTCAGATACAGCTTGAAATTTTAAACCATGATTAAGAAACACGAGAGTTGATCAACGGTGTGATGTGCAAGTTGACTTGTGGGGTGGCGATGTGAAAATGACGTGGTGGATGTGTGGGGGCGATTGACGGGGAGATGACGTGTGGGCGATTGATAAGGTGGCGGTGTGTGGGCGATTGGTGGGGCAGCGACGGATGCGTAAGGAAAGGGTGAAAAAAAACGAAAAGAAAGGAATGATAAAGTAAATAAAATAATCTAATTTTTAAAACTGCCATTACTTAATTAATTAAAATAAATTCAATTGGAACTTAGTTTGAATCCACAAACAAATAGTCTATTTATATACAATAATGTATATGTAATGGGTATAGTTTAATGGTAAAAGTGTGATTCGTTCTATTAAAAACTTAAATAGTTAAGGGAAGAGGTATCTCCGTTTGTTTTCATACTCCGATCAAAACTTTATTTCGTAAAAAGGTTTAATCCTTTACTTCTCAATAGCATATATGAGGAAGAACATACATTCTCACGATTTTGTATCCAAAGTCTTATTAGAAATTCATTTGACTTTAATCACTATGACTACTCCATAGATTCTATGAAATATTAAAGCAATTTTTACTTCAACTCCAAAATTTAAAATATAAGTTGATTTAGTTAAATAATTCAATAAAATTTTTTAAAAAAGTTTAAAATGTAAAATATTTTTTTTAAAAAAATATCTAAATAGAATTACTATTAATATTTAATATGAGTGAATTTTTTTTGTATTCTATGTTCACATTAAAATTCTTTAATAGTTTTATTTTTATGTTGAAAGATCGTGTGAGCGAGCTATTAAAAAACTAAGATTTGACAATGCTTTAATTAAATAAATTTTTTTAATTAACTTAATTTTTAATTTATTCTATTGAAGATACATGATAAATTAAAGTATGATTCCAATTATTTTTTTTAAAACTCTATTTAATACAAATTAAAATGAAAAATTTTCAAATTTAAATTTGATTTTATCAAAGAAATTGAATCTAAAATTTTAAATTTAATTAAACCCAATTAAAATCAAAATTTTATTTTTCATCTACTGTAATAATTATAATTATGTGAAATAAATAAAATCGGATTAAAATTTTAATGCTCAAATACACGAAACAAAATAAATGAAATAAAATGATATTAATGGACAATTTTTTAATTAAATGCTAATAAATAAATTTTAAATACAATTATATAAATATATCCTTAACAATAAAAGTTTCTCGGTCTTAAAATATAACATTGCTCCAAAGCCACAAAATATGAATGTTACAAAATTTGAAAGTAAAATATGTCTCATCTTCTCATTGCTCATTCTATTGTTTTGCTCCAAAATAAATTGTTTAAATTATTATGAAATATATAATTTACGGATGACTAGAGTTGAAATTATATAATTGGTTGCAAATTTAATCTGAAGAGTGAGGTGATTAAATTAATTAACAAATATAAATATAAAAAGGTAATCTAATTAATTCTTAATTAACTATTAATTATAAAAAGTTACTTATTATTAATTAATCTATTAATAAGTATCAAAATCGTACTTGCACCATATGATATGCTATGACACTGTATCATTCCGGTCAATGACTAAAACTCTGGCACGCCTCAAATTTTAGACCTTACAATGACAATTTAAATAAATGTTTAAGAGGATCACATTGTGTCATGTTTAAAAATCTCATATTGTGACGGGTGGAATCATAAAAAGCATATCAGTGTGAGCATAGACAATGTTTTATGTGTAGTGTCAATCATGTCAATGAGTATTGTCTTATGCCAACATTGAATCCATCCCGTGCTAAGAGACGTTATGGCTCTAGGAATTCCTCGTTTACCTAGTAGACATCGACCTTGGCTCACCTAAGACTTCACTTTCCTAGAGAATCCTCGTCTTTGGACTTTACCTATTGCTCAGTTTCCATGATGCTGACCTTGGTAGACCAGGACGATTTTGGTTGCCTCGAGACCTTGTCCCTGGGCTAATCCATTCACGCTGAAACAGGTCTGCGAACTGTGTTGAGCACGACCTTGTCCATAACTCAATCCATTTGAAACAACCAATGATGATTTGGTGACACTCACTACTATGTTTACCTACTTTTTTATTAACAAGCGAAAAAGTACCTTTACTTCTTTATTAATCCATCAGCAAAGTAGCACAGAGTCTGTTACCTAAATTTTTGATTTCTTGATTTTCTAAGATCTCAAGTTGTTGATATGTGGGTCATGCAATATGATTTGATAGTTTGTTTCTGATATTGATTCTTTCAAATGGAAATAAAAGAAATGCTGTATGACTCACAACTTGTACTCATTCAGATGCAGAGGTGCTTATTGTAATGGTTGCTAATGAATCTCAAGCTGAAAATGTGCTGTATGGAAATGATGGTTCTGTTTCAGGTAATTATTTGACATGCAAAAATAAATATTACTAAATTGCACACTACCTCCTGATTTGGATGAAGCTTCTAAAGGTACTTCCAAAAACTAATAATTTTGTGATTGTAATTTGCAGTTCTTCGTGCTGGAGCAACCATCATTCTTTCTTCTACTGTGTCACCTGGATTCTTAATGGATCTTGAGAAACGCATAAGAGGTAGTTTACAGATATGGTTTATTTAGTTAAAGAATAACATTGGAGAATGGAAGGTTAAACTGCATTTGTTGCCTGTTGATTGTTTGATTATTATCAGATAAATTTATGATTTACTTCATAGACGGTGATAACCATTAGATTAAATAAAAACATGGTACTATCATGTTGGCGGTCCCCTCACGACCGCACCATGCCATTGAGATGGAGTTGGCAAGTGCACGGGCAGGGGAACCCCTCACGATTAGCTACAATTCTTGTATGCATGGTGATTTTTGATCTGTATGAGATCTTTGCTGTATTATGTCAGTTAAGACTGAACAAAAATTTGGATTTTCATATTCATGAAACGATCTATTCATATGCATATAAAACATGGTTTTCGATACATGGTTTAAAATTTGAATGTCATGATGGAAACATGTTCATATAATTAACAAAATCCAATATTGATCAACTTGAGTAATCTCTCCTTTGCCACCTAAATTGATCACACTAATTAGTATCGTATCGTTCTTACACCCAACAAGCCTTGTCCTGTTGCAACACTTATCAAGATGGATTTAAGTTGTGTCTGTTATTCTTTTTTTGCTTTGTTTTTCAAAGTGTTAATTCAATTAGTTATGTATTCTCTATGAATTATTTCTTCTAGTAATTAAATTAAGTGGAATAAGATATAAGAGTAAAACTTATGAATTCATCTTTACATGGATTGAAGTAAAAAATGAATAAAATTATTTTTAATTCATTTACTTATATGTATTCATCTCATAATGCTTCGATGCATGTTAAAGAGTGACTTGTGTCAGTACAACATGGTGCCGATATCATACAGTTTCAATCACTCTTTAGCATAAAATGATACTTTGGACCTTATCTCTTACCTTAGGTATATAGCTGCCTTTTGTTATTTTTTATTATTTCTTTTCTCCCGTCATCTCTAATTGGACACTAATGCTATGAGTTGGCATTTCTGCACAGTAATAAAATCAGTACTTTATGATTTGAGCATAAATATTGCACCAAAATATTGGAATTAATTTTGTCTATTTAAATGAACCTAGACATTTATTGGTTGTAGAAATATTTTTTGACTTTGAGGTTTAAATCGTCTATGTTGGTTAGTGATCAATACAATTTCATGGTTTGCTTGACACAAGCCAACCTGCTGCATTGGTGTAAGAGGAAGATCAAGTAGAACAAGAGTAAGAGGAAGAAATATAAGAGAAGGAAAAAGTGGAGGAACAAGAGGAAGAACTAAACTTCCTTAGACCCCGTGTGTGACCCTTGTCCATCAACAATAATGTTACCCAACTATATGGAATTGAATTTTTCTCCCTTTGTTTTCAAATCCTAACCTAATTCATTAGTCTAAAATATGGTAACTAATAAACTAAAACATTTACAATAGGATGAATCAATTTGATTGATTAGATTATAAGTAATCGTTCTTTGCTTGTGACCATGGAGTTGAGAATAGGCAAATAACCGAGCATATTCTGTCCGACATGATGGGTGAGAAGATAAATATGTAGAACTTTTTAAACATAAATTACGCGACTTTCTGAACTACGTGGTCACTCACAAAACAATAAGTTTCATCCATGCTAATAGAATTGGTAGGAAGTGTTGCACTGTGCTTAACTAAAAGAAAAATAAAACATGCTTACATCGTCTAAATTGGCATGTTGTTTTAATGGATTATAATAATGCATTTAGCTGAAAATCAAACCAAGACTGGGGCATAATGATAGTACTACTCTTGTAAAGATTTATCATAACCTTATCATCTCTATATACTTGCATGTGGGACAATATTTGCATAAACTACTTGAGACTCTAGTTGATGTTTTCTTTAGTTCTAATATGTTCAATTTCAATTTATGTTTTGTTTTATGTGGTGTATCCATAAGGGATGCTTTAAGATGGTTATGTGAAAATAAGCATACAATCCAGAATTTGATTCACTCACAGTTCTAATAACATGAAGGGATGTTGTGATTCTCAGTAAATTCACATGAGATTACCATTATCTTCTTATGATATCAACATTCAATATATCATCTTAATAGTGGCAGTATAAATTTAACTAGTCTATTGAGAAATTTTATCTTGCTTATCATTGTCGTGTTGGTTTTCTATCCTATTATTATGAGTGGCACCTTAGTAGATTGTAGAATTGCATATAATATCCTCTTTAACGATTCACATGCTTCTATGCTTCCTTGATTGCTAACTTTTAGATTTGTCAAGAAATTAGATTTTTAGTTATGTGTTGTAAGTCCCAATTTGTTTATTGTAGTCATAGGAATTTATGTTGAGCAAGTTTCAGAATCTCTAGCCATGTTAGTGATTTGGTCTTTAATTGAAACAATATTATTTCGGCATCGTCGATATCGTACCTATGTTTCGATGTATGGTACCAATTAATGGGATGAAGAAAGAATTAGATTATTGTATCAACTTTTATTTTCCATGTAGGGCATGATTTTAACATTATCTCATATGGAGATAAGCTCATAGCCATAAAAAATAAATTCATCTTGATTTGTACTTTAGCATGTCAAAGGGTATCCTACGTAAGAAGTACCTAACCAACAATCGAGCAAAATTTCCTTCTTTACACTGACCAACATAAACTCCACCCATCCACTTTCTAATTAGCCAACTTGGACGAATTTGTATCTATGTCCTCTGCCCTCCTTTTTTTGCTGTAGAAGGCCTTTGACTCTTCATAGTGTAGATCTTCTTTTTCTTAGGTGATTTCCCCCTACGATGTTAGCTCCCTATCTCCCATCATGAGTCCATAATTGGAGTCCAGTTCATGACTTGATTTCTTTTATTGCATTGGGCCCTTCACTCCTCTTTGCTTGGTATGTCATGTCTCCCCAATTGTACAAAATTAAGAGGTGGCAAAGGTATTGAATCAAATGAGTTTATCTGGAGATACAAGGAATTTCTTCATGAATTTCAAGGTGGTGGGGTGGTAGTTGTTACACCTAGGGGTAGGCACTTGAGAGCATTTTGTAAGGTTATCGTGGATGTAAATGCAAGTTCTCTTCTCTTTCCTTTTTTGCGTCTCTCCCTATTTGCTTCACTTTCTTCAATCTCCTCCATTGATATATTAATCTCTTCCTCTTCCTCTTCCTTATTTAATAATAACCCTTTTTTGGATTAGATCTGCTACATGAATATCGCCACAATGGTTTGAAGTCTCATACCGTGATAGATGAAACGATCGAAACATATTGTTTTGATAGATTATGGAAATTCTATACTACTCGGCACCGAGACAATGTCTCCTATGTCAATCACGTCTACGAGTATCATTTCATGCTAACACTCAACATACCTTGTTTTGCACATGGTGTAAATACTAATCTCGAATCTTGGTGGGAGTTATTAGAAGTTAAAAGATTTTAGACTTAGTAGAGTAAAAATAAAATATATAAAATTTAAGTTTAATAATAGACGCAGCAAGACAAATTGCTAAGATAGGAGATAATGAGTTATCCAAAAGTTTTGAGTATCTAGGTTCGTTTTTGCAAAAGGATAAAGGTGTTGATAGAAATGTTTTATAAATGATATAAGCAGGATGATTGAAAGAGACGACGTTACATGTTCTTTGTGATTGTAAGGTAGGTCTAAAACTTAAGGAAAGTTTTACAAAACGGTGATTAGACCTGATATTCTTTATAGAGCTGAATGTAGGGTTATGAAGCGAGCACACGAGCATATGATGACAGTCGTAGAGATTAAGATGTTAAGGTAGATGCAAACATGCGAGGATAGAGCACATACCCATAACCCATATTCCCTTCTTTATTTCTTGTTCCAAACCCATAACCCATATTCACCCATTCATATTCCTTATTTTTCACTTCCACATACCCATTTAGATCTCCTCCTATTAAAATTATTTCATTTGGCGGAATGTTTTGTAATACCTCATCTAGATTGTCTCAATACCTAGATTTGGTTTCTTCATCTAATTCTATTTGAGGTGCATATATGCTAATTACTTTAATAGTTTCTTGCGTCACTACTATCTTGAGAGTTATAATCTTACCCCCTTTCTAACCATTCTTACAGCTTCATCCTTTAACAAACTATCTACAATCACTTACTTTATTTCTTATTTTATTCATTCCTGTGTACCATAACTTAAAATCTGAGTTCTCTATCATCTTGCCTTCTTCTCTACTCACTGTCTTTTGTACACACAAAATATTAATTCTTCTCCTAATCATTATATCTATCCATTGCTTTACTAGTGATTAACACTACACTCGAGTTCTCCCCACATGGTACAATCGAACCTGCAATGCATTCTTTCCGTGGAACGACCGAACATTAGCATAATAGTTTGATGGATCCATTCATTGAACATTTGCGGCAAACTAATGCAACCCTCATCCTTTCTCATTCGGGCTTAGGACCGATTATGGCGTGCTTGAAAGAAAAGAGAGATTAATTAGCAAAATAAAAAACAAGAGAAAGGGAAAGGTGATGGATCCTTTTTTTTTTCATAATTTTTTAAATTCCTAAATTGTATATCACCATCTCTTGTGTACCTTGTACGCATGATTTGGTGTGCATGATTTAAGATGGAATTGGTTATTGTCTATTATTTGTTTCTTATCTTTCGGAGTATCCTCGTGACCTTTCTTCCTTTCTAAATAAGAGTTTGAAATTGTAATCCCATTAAAGTATGCAAGACATTCATTAGTATTCTGTTTATTGTAACTTTGAAAAGATAGACGCACTTATGTTTTTCTTCCAGTATCCCCTATATCTTGAGTAGTTGTCAGATTTTACATATCGATAATATCTTTGTCTCTCAGATTAATATTAAACTGTCTCTCTGCCAATATTAGCTTGTCCCAAGGATCAATGCTTAATTCCTGTTCAATCTGAAACTCTACACAACCTCTCACAAATTGTCATCGTCATGAACTTCTGAATCATGCAGTATCTTCAATTTGTGGGGAATCATGGGATAAGATCATATCAAAAGATTGCAATCAACTTTGTTTTGTTGATGATCTTTCTGTTGAAGATGTTATCCACTTCAGTCTAGCTGTTGTAGTATCGTGTCTTCATTATCATCTAGTCTTTTGCTTGAGATCTCTTTTGGTTTATGTAGCAAGTTGAACATACATAGAACCTATACTCCAACATGAGCGCCTCCACGGGTATACTCCAACTTGAGTGCCTCCACGGGTACCTTCCAGAGGCGTTGCCACATAAAGCCTGGGTCGAGTCCCAGTGAGCGTGTGCTCCTGGGTTGAAGTACCCTCTATGCTAGATGGCTGCCCGGTACCGTGATTTACCACCCTGTCACAATGTGGGGCCGGAGTGACGGAGTGCTCGAGGTGAGCGTTATCACCTTTTTGCCACATACTCCAACTTGAACAGGAAAGTTAAGATTATCTAAGTTAGAATCATTGATTATGTGGGTTTAGTCTCGGGCAAGTGTTTTAGTTATAGGAGTTTATGTCGAGTCCTATAAATAAAATGGAATAATTATCTTTCACAAGAATAGGATTTTATTCCTTTCAACTTTACTATATTTTCTGAGACATTTGATAATCCCTATCTATCACTAGCAAAATCTTTCAAATCGATGTTGCCTTTTGTCTTTTATTTTTTTTCCAAGGTAACATTTTTCATCTTCACACTTAGATCTCTTCAAGTTGATGGTTTAAATTACGTTTGAAAGTCCTATTATTGATTTCTCCATGATTTGGAGTGCATTATGACTGCTATCTACTAAGCTATTGTATTTTGCTTGTAGCTGAAAACAAGGGTCTGAATTTGGTGGATGCACCAGTATCCGGCGGTGTTAAGAGAGCAGCAGACGGAACACTAACGGTTAAACCTAATTGTTTCATTTTTTTAATCAACACCTTTGTGTTGAATGATTTTCTTAATGCTATGCATATAAAAAAAATACAAAACATATTTTCTTATTGCCATTATTTCTCTTAAACCTCTAGATAATGACTTCAGGCACTGATGAAGCTCTATTATGTGCTGGATCTATACTCTCTGGTAATATGCTTGAGTTGGTCATTAATGCTGTGAGCATTTTTTTCAATTGAAATATATAAACACAGGATGCAGTAACCTAACATCCATGTCTAACAGTGCTTAGTGAGAAGCTCTATGTCATCAAAGGTGGATGTGGAGCCGCCAGGTACATATATATATATATATATTAATTTTTTTTTGAGTAAATTGTTCAATGCTATGAGTATTTTACCATTTCACACTAGCCTATTTATTGATGCAATTTCATAGATGAAGTTCAGAATGATAAATTTTGTCCGCTACAAGCTAGATTGCTGGAGTGTGAAAAGATCTGACAGCGTTTTGTTAACAGTATTTTTAAAATATATTTTTTATAATTTTTCTGTGTCCTCACAACCTCCTATTTTAATTTTTCCTTCTCTTTTTCTCCCTACTTGTCACCTGAGTTATAGCAGCAATAGTTTCTTTGGTTGGCTGCTCCAAGCCGGCACCTTCTTCAATCTTGAGTATCTCTCATTTTGCCCTTTGGCAATAACCTTATTGTCATATCTTTGAACTACTGACGCATTGACAAGTATAAAGGTGAAGAATATACAAGGGCAAAATCCTAAGAGTTCCTCTACATCTTAAATCATCAAAGGACATCTCAAACTTTTTTTTCCCCAAATAACCCTTTACGATAGAATTATCTTTATCTTTTTTTTTTAAATTGCTTATAAAATTTATTTAAAAATATAAATATAAATTTAAACTTCTATTTTTGTTGACATGATTATTTTTTTTTTGTAAAATTAAAATTTTTGGATGAATTTACTAGATATTATAAAATTATTTCTCGATAAATTTAGATGTAACTTTTTTACTTTTATGCTTGCAAATATTTTTCTATCATGTTAGGTATTTTATAAAAATCTAAATTATTTTTTTTTATGAATTTAAATTTATATTTATACCAAAATGATTTTTTCATATTTTAAATTATAAATTATTTTATTATATATTTAAAATTAATATATTTTGTTTGATGCAATTCGTCTATTTTCTAAAATTAAGATTTATTCTACTAATTAGATCAGATTATATTTTTTTGTGAGTCAAATTAGCAAAGCAATGGTAATTTGGGAAAAATTTATGCTTAGGGTGCCCTTTTGATTAAAAAAAAAAGCTTTTTTACGCTTTAATTTTTCCCGTATATAATATAAGGCTAATTGAAATGGGGACCTGAGTATTAGTGCCGGCTGCTTGTTTCAAGATTTGTAGAAAAATATATATTCAATAGATATTATATCATCTAGACAGAAGTGGAGAGCCTTCAGAAGATATTAAGGTTTAGTGAAAGGTTAATCAGGTATACATTGAGGACAAATATGGGATGCGAGGAACAACTTGAAGTTGCTATTTGATTGTAATAAATCCAGCCCTTGATGTAATAAAATACTGAGTCGTTTCAATTGGCACAGGTGAAATTTACTTTCCTATTGACCAAAACGGAGTAGAGAACTCGTGGCGGCCTAACGAGGAGGCAGCAACGCTGTATAAAATTTTCCCTCCCCTCAACCCCTCCTTGACCTTTTATCCATCCACAAGAGTAAACAAAGAGAAAAAACTTTTTATCTTAATTTTTCTTTTATCCGTAAGTCCCCAAGATAAACAGAAAATCACATTTTTAAAGGTTAAGGATGTTTATTTTTTTCTCTCATAGAACAAAATTTCTTTGATATAGAGGAAAAAAATTGTTAAGAAAAATTTAAAAATTAGATATAATATCTAACTTTATAAAATATACTATTATGAATTAGATTATTGTATATATTAATTTGTTTTAATTTTAAATTGATCAAAATAAATTCAATTTAAATCTACTTCATCATGTCATGTTTATATATTTTATTACTTAATATCAAAACTCGAACTCAACATTCAACATCTCAAATATAACTCAATTATAATAATAATAATAATAATAATAATAATCAAATATTACTAAAAAATATTTGTAATTAATATATTAATATTAAAAAAGTACTAAAATTATATTGACATGGCACGATACAGTATCGAAACCGTACATAAACTGGAACTTTAGCACAACTCGAAATTTAAAACCTTAGTGTCACTTGTCGTTCAACAAAGTTTCTGAAGCTTGACACGACGAAGCCTAACTCGAATCCATATTGTGCATGAGGATGACATAGATATAGAAAACATCTCAGTCCATATGTAGGAGAGCTGTGGGTGTCAAAAAACGGAGTTGAAGAAAAGAAGGGGAGGAGCGAGAGGAAAGGAAGGAAAGAGTTGTAAATTTTATAGTGATAAATTGGCCATTTTTAATTATACGACCTTGAATGCTCATCCTAATCCATTTTTCTTTAGGCTATGTTCATTGCGCTCTTTTGCGTTCATTGCATCCTGAGGTTATGTAATAATCAAGAATTGCAGAGTAATTATTATATCAAGGCTAAATTTCATAAGATAGGATTGCATATAGTGATATTTATTTTGCATATTTATCCTGTTAATTAAATATTGACTTCTAAGTTTGCCATATAAAAGTAGCCTATCAATGTATTGATTAATCCTTTGAGTAGCACCACCAGAGATAAGTGATCACCCTATCAACTTTAACATCTCTAATAATAACACGATGACTTAATTTACACTGGGATTGAGGGGAGTCTGCTTACAAAAGTAAGAAACTTATTTATCTCTTTTGCTACCTTGTTAATTGAACAATATCTTCTCTATTTTTCCATGTGTGAATTAAGTTACAGTGGAAGAATCGAAAAATTCTCAACTCTTGGCAGCCCCTTCTAGGTTCTTATATGTATACATATCAATAATCAAATCCTAGCGTGTTATGAATATATTTGAACCACTCAACTTGGTTCAATGATATCACAAAATCCTACCATATTATCAATATATTTGATTCTAAATCCTACTAAAGATTTAGTTAGCAATCTAGTTGATCATTTGGACTCATGCTGGAACGATCACCTTATTTTGTTTTTTTTTTTGACAAAAAACAATCTATCTCCATAAGTTTTGTTCTCATGAAAAAATTTGATTAGTGATGCTGTGCATGGTAGTTTGAATATCACAATATAGTTTTATTTGTTCAGTAGATGCACTGTCTAATTGGGTCATTACTTTTTTCACCAAGACAAACTCAAATTCAACAAGAGTCATAGCTAGGGTGGCAAAATTTGACATGCCCTATTACACTACTAGGCTCAAACTAATTGAGGTAAAAAGTATAAATGTATATATACTTAATTCATATTAATAATAATCTATATAAATTATAAATATATAATCTAATATAAATATAATTACAAATAAATTATAATATATAATCATATGGATTATGCTTTTAAGCTCGTGTATGATTATTTGAATTAATAAATTATTTCTTTGTAATGTTTTAATTTTAAGTCATCTCATTCAACCCATTAGACTCATTTAATTATATAGGAAGTGACCTCTTTATAACTGTCTTATTCATTTAATTAAATGGGTTGAGTTGGTTCAACTTCTTAATAACACAAGGATCCGTTATGATCTTCAAACTTAATTAATTAAATGTCCTTAAATGGTTGAGCCGGGTTTAATATGTGGTAACATGACCGTTTTGACCGTCTAACTCATTTAATTAAATGACCTTAAAACACTTGGATCAACTTGTTGATAAATTCTGACTCGTGTATTATATAGGTCAGGTTGGGTTTGTATTAAATGTGTCATGAGCAAAAATTGAAATTCTATTCTACTGGATGGCATAGGTGAGCCATTTCATTATGCTTGTTGACTAGTATGCAAAAAAATTGAAACTTGTTACAAAGCTTTGACGAGATTATGATGCAGCTGATCATGCGATGCTTCCACAACGAAATGTTAAGAGTTCCCCTAAGTACACGACCCTTCTGTAGCAACGGTGAGGCAGTGCGAGTCAGTGAGATGTAAAGGTTTGGGATCAAGATTCACAATTCTCTTCTTCATTCTTCAATCTTTTTCTTCCTCTCCTCCTTGATTCCTTCCACCTCGCTTGTACTTCCGACAATGAGTATCATCACTGTCAGCATGACAGTGGCAAATTTCAATCTAGCCAACGACCAAAACACCAAGTCAAAATGAGATTTTAAACTTTGGGGTGGTCAATGAGATATGATTTGTTTATAGCTGGTTGACTCAAATTGCTACATTTAGCTATAACCTTATATTTTATCTCTACCCTTTGATCTTGCCACTACAATTTGTTTTTCTAAGATGTTTGATTCTCTCTAAGAGAAAGACTACTCAATGTCAATGGTCTATCAGTTGGAAAACTACTCAATCTACTACCCTATAAATCAACATATCCTTGACTGGAATATAGGAGACCATTATTCAGAACATTTTCAAGGATTTTAAAGAACTGTCAGAGTTCTCTTGAGGATCCAAATATGTTGACTCAAAAAATTAGTTGACCACACAACAAATATGATGCTATGTAATAGGAAGTTTTTTCAATTTATAAAATTAGCGGTATTTCATTGGATTGGATACTGAGCATTTGGATCTGTTGGAGTGTCAATATGCCTAGCAACTAGGATGGCAACTTCTTTAAGCGTAATATTTTTTTATTGTGGGATCTAAATGACTTCTGCTGAATGAGCAATCCATTATGCCTAGAAAGCATTTTGTCATCTAAATTCTTAATTTATAACTACTTGTAAGATGCACTTTTGCCTTGCAATTTTCGCAATGCCATCACCGATAATGATAATTTCATCTATCTAAACAATCATGAATAATCTCATATTTTCATTCACTGCTGATGACACCAAACAAGACTGAATTTGCTCATTCATACCGGAGATTACTTCTGTTCAACCCATCTAGAGACTTTTTAAATTGACATGATTTTTAGCTACCCTGTTAACAAAAGAATGCCTTCTCTTATTTTCTGAAAGGTGACTTGTTATCTTGATGCATGTTATAATTACTCTTAATCATCTTCCAAGATTCTAGTATTTAGGAGCTTATTTGCTTTCGTATTATTGTTCAGTTCAGTAAAAATGGTTAATCAGTTGCTTGCTGGGGTTCACATTGCTGCTGCCGCTGAAGCAATGGCCTTTAGTGCACGTCTTGGATTAAAACTCAGAGAACTATTTGAGATTATTAAACACACAGGAGGATTTTCATGGTCTGTCTTCATTCTATTTTTTTTTCTTGTACTGAAAATTTCATTTGTTATGCAGTTCATTTTGAGTAAAATAATTATGGATAGAGCTCTTCTTGCTAGCACTATTTTACAACGTGGGATAGCTTATTGTCCACTTCACTTTTTTTTTGTTCTAATTAGTTCCCAAGTAATTACCGAATTGAAATTATTTTTATTTGCTGGCATTCCTTAAAATTCTATATGTAAACTAATTTGGAAAAGGTTCAGAGTTTCGGAGTCTTCTTTCTTATTGAAGTTGAATAGAGACCAAATGATTAGATGTTCAGTCATAGACCTAGCCAAAATTCCCATGCAAAATTATGAACTTTGTTGATATCGAGCTAATTATACCCATTGATTGAAATTTCGGTGCCGAGCCGGTCGAAACGGCCGAAACATCTCGTTCCTCCCACCGACCGGCACTGGCACCAATTCCTACCTAAGTGTCGCTCGTGGCTTTCAGTGTTGTCGGAGGCTTTTCAAGCATTGGCGTGGGCGAGTGAGTGTACAGTGTGAGTTAGTGTGCAAAATAATTTAGGATTTAAATAATCGAAACAATTCCTACCTAAGTGTGATATTTTAAAGAGACTTTTATAAACCCTACTTAAATTATCCCAATAAAATATAAAAAGTATATTTAATTTTTTTAAATAATAAATTTTATTAAATAATATTCTAAACTTATTTTTTATATTTAAAATTTTATTTAAAAAATTAACAAATTTATAAAAATTCTAATAAATTAAATTTATATTCTAATATATTTTTTTAAAATTATATTGTATTTGTTTTTTTTACTATTTTAATGTTTAATTGATATTCTAATTTTTTTTACTATTTTAAATATACAATATTTCAATTAATAATTAATTAAGTTATTTATTTATTTAATTATTATATAAAAATAGCATTTTATATTAATTTATATAATTATGATTATGTAATCAGGATATTGGAGAATTATAGAGGTTACCTAAGCAAAATGTTACCAGAACCAATACTCACACCACTCTTTTTAGCAGGGATTAAGGTTTCTGTGCCGAGCCGGTCGAAACGGGCGAAGCGTTTCGTTCCGCCCGCCGACCGGCACCGGCACCAATTCGGCACCATCGGACTGGCGTCGCAACGCCTGCGTCCGTGGAGGAAGTGCATCGCGGCCGCGCAGGAAGCGCATCGCGGCAGCTGGCGTCGCGACGTGAGGGTTTCGGCGGAGCAGGAAGCGTCGCAGGAGGCTTCCTCCGCCGCCGGAAGCATCGCCGAACTCTT
>JBBPFQ010909146.1:0-11622 GCA_037974815.1 Kaempferia elegans
AAATTTGTTAATAAGGGTTATTTTATATAGAAATTTTAAAAATTTCTTAGTATGTATATTAGTTTGCTCAATTATATGGATGTATGTGTAATTGGTCTAATGGTATGTTTTGTTTTTCTTATAAGCCACTTATAGAGTTCGAATCCTCACGGAACTAATTAATTTTTTCCCCTCCTTTTTCAATTAAATATATTTAATAGTTATTTTTATCACTTTATATATGACCCCGTAAATTTAAAATTCTACCATTCAGATTAAATTCCTATAAATTTATCATCCCTAATCCTGGCTCATCGGAAAAAACACGTCAGACTGATTAAATTTGTATAGGTAGGTTTTTCTTTTTGTTTTTTTCCCGACATTATTTAGGTAGCAATATTGGGCGTCGATATGCCATCTACCCAGCTAGGTGAAAGAACATATTTAAAAATGTATCATTTGACGATATAAAGTATGGTGTGTATTTAATTGGATATAAATTTAAATTTTTAAGGTCGATGACGTTTTTTTTATCAAAATATTTGATGAAATAATTTTTTATTTTATTTTTTGATTCTTTTAATTAAATTTGGTTTAACTTAAGTAAGAAAAAATTGATATGCCATCTATTGTCCTTATGGGTTGACGCAAGTACTAATTGTATAAATAGTTGTTCCAATAAATTTTATGGTTATTTTTTAATAGGTGTAAAATATATCAATGGGTGTCGACCTCTCCATACAATGGGATATTGTGTTAGAACAAATGCCTCATGATTTATCCCTTTTTTAAGAGTATGAACTACCCTTGAGGAGGGGTTATTGAGATGACAACTTCATCTGTTGATTTAATAAAAAAATCCTAAGTACAATTTATATAAACTTAGAAGTTAATTTCTAGAATATTTGTCTCATTTAAAATTTAAATCCTATTTGTGAGGGATGGGATGATGAGTTAATGCATCCCTTTCTAGAGTTGATTAATCGATGATACTTCGGTTTAGTTTTAATCCAATTCGATCGAGTTTTCTTGTCCAAGTTTAGTTTTTTTTTTGTTTTTTTTTATAATTCAAAAGTTTTGCCTATCGGACAATTTTTAATTTATTCGCTCCATTTGAAATTCAAAGATCAGTTTCCAAAAATGCTTCCTCTCCGACTGGAAAAATTACACTACTCAAGACGGAGATCATCGCCGAAACTCATCATGATAATCGTAGACGTCGTAGTCATCACTTTCCTCTTCCAGTTCTTCGTAAACACTGCTGTAGAAGGCATACTGCTGCCGTATCATCTCCTTCAGTGTCAATTTGCCGTCTCTGTTTTCATCAGCCTCCATCACAGACAACATCGACCAACTAGTTGAGCTTGAGGTAGAAACACAAGAAGAATTAATGCCAAACAATTCACTGGAGAAGCTTCGATTTACCTTACGCATCAAGTAGTTCGTGTAATGTGTGGTATGGGAAAGCTCCCCGGGGCAGAGTCGATGAAATATAGGGCTCAGTTCTTCAGCTGTCAGAAAACTAAAGAAGAAGCAGAAGAAGAAAAGATTGTCTGTAATTTGATCCTTTCTGTTCTTTTTCTTTTTCTTTTTTCTTTTGGATGAGAACTTACTCATCTTCGTCGGTGTCTAGATTCTTGAACTCCTCCTCTACGTTGGCCGGTTGCCGTTGGAGGTGCTCGTCGTCGTACTCGGAGTAAGTTCGGAAAATCTGATACGCTCGGTCGGCAAATTCTTTCATGTCTAGTTTCCCATCTTTGTTTTGATCCATTTTCCTGTTCTTATCAAGAAGAGATCAGGTACGCTAATGCTAACTCCTTCACTTATTCCTTTCCCTGTCCCTTTTTTTTAAGAAAAAACATTTTGGCAACAAAAAGTTCTACCTCAGTTTTTCCTTCAGCAACCAGAGCTTTATTTTTGGGTTTAGACTGTCCTCGGGAAACAAGAAACTACAGGAAAGAAATCATTCATTTGTTTTTTTTTTAAATTTTTTGAGGAAAGATTAAGATCAAATAAACAATCTGAAAGAAGAATACTCTTTGAATTCGAAGGCATTGAGATATCCATTGGCGTCTGAATCTGCATTGGAAAATTGTTCTTCCAATGACGCAGAACTCCCTGGATCGTTCGTGTCCCACTCTTCATCAACGAAGATCTGATTTACATAAAAGGAAGGTATTTATACGGCAACAACAGGGATGATGTCGAACCGTGTTGTTGTTCAGGGGCGTGGGTCGTCTCGAGCTCTCGGAGAGTGAGTTGGCCGTCGCCGTCGCCGTCGCGCTGCACCATCTGGAGTTGGGTGCGGTGGACGAGGCGGTCGACCGCCTGCCGCTGAAACCAGACCTCGAGCTCGTGGTGGCTGATCCCTCCGTCGTGCGGGAACCTATCGAGCATGGGGAAGAGATACGCCAGCCTCTCGGTGAGGTTGAGCCGGCCGTTCTGGCCGAAGTAGTCCTCGATATTTATGGCGGCGTCCATCTTGCTCCGGTCCTTCATCTCCTCGAGCTTCCGTTTGAATGACTCGACGTCGAGGAGGCCTCCTTCCTCGACGTGGCGCTCGAGCTCGGCCACCAGGGGGTCGAAAGCCACGTGAGGGAGGTGGGCCAGCCTGCGGTTGTGCCGGCGGCGCGTGGGCGCGTGGTTGGGAGACGGGGAGAGGGAGAGGAAGAGGAGGAAAGCGACGGCGAGGAGGACGTAAATTGCCCCCGCCTTTGCCATTCTTACCGTCGCCGGAGAAGCTTCTCCGACGAGGGCCGAACTTGGCGGGAGATCGAGCGGTTGGCGGAGGAAGAGATATATTTATAGTTAGATCCTATTAAATGGGACCGTTGCTAAACATAGAGAGGTGACCAAAAAAAAATTGACAGTGCTGTTGACACAGTATCTACAAGAGTTTAAATTTGATGTAAATACATTTTTGATAATGTAAATGTGTGTGTACGTTTTATATATATTTATATTATACAAATTAGATAAATAAGATAAAAAGTATAAACATATTTAACATGTTGAATACTCTCTCTAAGTTATCTTTTACTCTCCACTCCTCCTAATAGAGTCAAGAACAAAATAACAGAGAAGAATGAACGTAGGTCCTCAAGAGTGTCCCAATCAATTAGAAATCTATATATTTTCCTAGCTCACTATCTCTGAATCATAGTTATAGACAGTACAACTAAAGTCATTATTAGACTATCTAATAATATATATCTAGGTGTGTAAAATTGTTATTATTTTGACACCAATGTGACAGCTCAGGTGCCACATGGCATCTACATAGCTCACACATGCACAAGTAACAAATAAGAACTACGTGGATGTAGCATCAATTTAACATTGCCTTTTAAATTTTAAAGAGTAATAATTTTAAACTCGGGATTGGGCAATGGCTGAACCTGGTAGAACTTTATCCGGGTTGTAACCTAGAGGCACAGTAGTAAATTATATTAATTTCATCCGTTTATCGTGTTGATTTTGAATTTTTCAATTAAAACAAAGGGCTTTTAGCCCAGGGACAATTCAGGAGGTCATTTTTAGCCCGGGTGGATTACAATTTCTAGCTTGCCCTTGGGACTTAAAACTGTCGATGATCACAAATTTAAATTCAAAAATCTATATTTATTATAGGGTACTCGTAAGAGCTAACTTTTGGATCCAATTTTAAACGGCCCTCAACAACGCCTCTTAACTTTTTTTACTCTTTTTGCAGCACCTCTGCAGTCTGCTATGAAGAGGGAGAGCTACGTATAGAGGCGCAGAGGGTTCTGAAAGAATGTGTTCAAGCAATTGCCTAAAAGAAACGAGTTAAACTCAGATTTTGCAATGTCAAGGAATGTGAACGCCACATGATATTGCCAGACAGCCCCTGTGGGAAGATAAGGATGGAGATAGGATGGCCTCCAGGGGTTCCATTTGTTCATCCACATGACCTTCCTAACAAGGCAAAGCTTGGATTCCTTGAATCTTATGAGCCTGGTTGGTCCTCACTTCAGCAAGATATACGGTTAAGTTTATTGAAGCTGGACAGACCAGTTGACAGGTGTGTCTGTGACCATACTCATATTCACAATTTTTAGAATTTTCCAATTCTACATGCATTTGAAATAGTTCTTGAAAAGAGAAAATCAAGGGAAATGCTATGTTTCTGTCAGGCCCATTATTCTTCTTGATTTTCTTCAAAAAGAAGATTTTTTGTTTGTTTGCATTCTAATTGACGTCACTGTCTCCTTATACTTGAATATGTTAAATACAGCTAATCTTAGAAAGTTTTACAATTAGATAATTGGCATTTTTTTTTGGCACTTTTCATTTATGATTACAGTCCTAGATACCATGTCAACTATCACATATTCTCATCTTTTTCGCTATTTTCTAGACATAAAAAAAGAGAGACATTCCAACTTTTATTTTCTGCAGGATTTAATCTTCATGACTTTGAGCATGTGGTCATGCTCTGTCATCTTGTGGAATCTCAAGCTCTGCTTAACATGGTCCCAATCACAGCCCTAAAGGTTTCAGAATCTATACTTAAATTGTTCTATCAGGAGGTAATGCAAACAGCATTCTTCAGTTCCAAGATCCCCTACAGGTATGGGGTAACTAGACCTTGGTAGGTTTATCGTTTGTCTTGTCACTTCTTCCTGCAATCAATTATGCTTCATTTTCCATATAACTTAGAATGGGGAGATAAAGGTGCCACCAGAGATGTCAAGTTGTGGCTATGTAGAGAAAATTCTATCCTCTCTTCTCTTGCAATCAATGCAGCTTTTGAGAAAAGCTCTCGTCCTGATGGGTAACTATAATAAAGGGCAAAAATCAAAAGGTGCTCTTTATTTTCGTTATCATCCACGCCCCATGTTAAAAAACTTAAAAGAACGCTCCATCCTATTTTTAGCTAAAGCTACACTAAATGGTTTCAGTCAATTGCTCTACCTTGTAGAAGGGCTGATTAAAATTCTTTCATGTTGTAGTGGTTTTTTTGCCAAAAGTACTTCAAATGTAGCTGTTTCTTCCAAATTGTTCCAATAGTATTTGACCAATTTTAACTAAGTTGGACTAGTTTTGATACATTGGAGGAGTTTTAACCAATATTGAATTTAATGAATATAAATTTTGAGCATGTTTTACTGGCTTTGATCAAAATTGCTACGGCAGTTCTTGAACAAAAGTATATGGGGAATGAAAAAATAGGACGGGTGGCCAGTTAATATATATATTTTTTAACACGGGGTGCCTTTTTAATGATATCTAAAATAAGGCGCTCTTTGATTTTTACCTATCAGATAACGTTCATGGTTTACTGTATAGAGATTCCGGCCGCTGTCAAAAGCATGTTCAAGCTTTTGCTTCAAAAATGGACGAAAAGTTAAAAATTTTCTGGCACAACTTGTGTAAAACACATGGGAGTTTCTGGATTTTGCAAAGTACAACTTGCAGGCAGCAAATATGACCAAAATGTTTATCATTATAAGTCTGATCGAATGTCAGTGCCTTTTTAGTATTTTCCCCAATTCTGTGGGATTTAGAACCTGTAACAGTTTTGTTCTATTTATCTATAATATATGGAGTTTATTCTTAGCTTTGTTTTCGTAGCTGTGGTAAAAGAATACATATAATATAGTAGAACTAAGATAAATTAGTTGGTATAATCTTGGTGCTCCATGGCCCTTTTGAGTTTGATCATGAATCTATTGGAAGGATTTCTAATTTATTATATTATGCTGCAATTGTTTTACCATTATGTAGTATCTAAAATGTTTGTTTACACTTTCTATAATTACAGACATTAAAAAAAATGAAATTACTTTGTTACTGGAGAATTGTTTAATCTTTTTATAAAACGCAATACAGGCAAGTTAAAATAACTTTTGCATGATTTATTATTATATTAGGCTTCATTTATTTAAAATAGTATCTTGAGAAATATGCGTGGCATTGAAGTCGTAAATTCTGATATATTTCTTCTCCATTTCTTGAGAAATATGGTTTTAAAATTGTGTGGCAATTTTTTTTTGTTCTTGTATACTTAAAGGTCTTTCAATTGAGTTAAAATTTATGTTATTTAATGAATGCAGTAGCTCTTTGATATATACTAATCTATTATTTTTCTTAAATGGTGTGCATGTTTACACGAGTGCATAATTTTTGAATTACAGGAGTTCTATAAATTTAGATGCTTTTTTTGCCATTGATAGTTGATGATATTTTGATTAATAAATGTTTTCATATATGTTGTTATTATTAGGCACCTTATTATGAATTTTAATCTTTCTGCAAGGGTTGTTGATCTTGGAAACTCTACACGGTTGGTTCTATAGTCATTTATAGAGGTAAATTAGAAAATCAAGCAGGTTATTATGTGAAATGGTATTTCTTTGTCAGGAATTAATTTTTGTTCATTTCTATAAATTTATCACATAACTACATAATGACAAACTTGGCTATGCCAGGGGCGTAACTTTTAATCTTTAGATTAAATATGAATAGGTTGGATGCTTGATTAATTATATACAATGAATATCAATACTAGATTTATATAAAATCTCGAGCAACACTCCACTGTTTGGAGTTATACAATCAATTATTCCATTATTGTGAGTTGATTAAATATCATTTTATTTTGAGTCAACTCTTCTATTTGAAGAAATTCAAAACAATCAATTTTGAAACCCAACTGTTTAGTGTTTACTATTCTGTGATTCAGTCTGAAATAGTAGTTGACTTCAGCAGACAATTGTTCTTGTCTCGATAATGGTAGTAATTACGGTTGATGAATTAACATCAGAATTAATGACTTTAATGAGCATGTAAATCAAATAAAAGAATTAAAATTTTAAATTTTCAGGTAGCAGTCTTAAATTTAAATTTGTTATTTTGGTTTGATTTAAATTTAAATTAGTCATATCAAAACCAATGCTAATTTTATTATGTTTGGATCAATCTTAAACGAACCAAACCGATTTGGTAAAGAAAAAATTAAATTGAATTGAAAAACTCAATTCAAGGTAAACTATATTGATGTGTATCGTATATCTTTTTTAAATAATATCATGATTTTTAAATTTTATTCCTTTTTAATATATGAAGAAAATCATTTGATTTATTTATCTATTTTTTAACACCGCGAAAGTGCTGATATTTGCAAATCGCAATGCCAGCACTTGTTAGATGTCCCAACATGTTTAATATTAAATGATAATATGAAATAATTTTTCGTTAAAAACAATGTGGTTAATGAAAATATATCTTTTTTTAAAAAAATGCTAAATGGATGAATTATATTTGAAACCATTTAAATCCTCTTATCAATTCGATTTTGTCGTCCTATTTTATTGTCCAATTCCAAAACCAAATAAAAAAATAACACCAATAAAGAAAAAAAATCTGAGAGCCGTTGGATAGATGATCAATGGCGACGTGGAGCTTGATCCGATCCCTCATTTTCCTTCTCATTTTTTTTTCCACTCCGATTCCAGCTCCCTCTTTGCCTGATTACAATCTCCAGCCCCAATCCCTCGCTCCCTGCCAGCTGCGTAAGCGCCACCTCTCCGCCGAGCTCCGCCTCGAGGGCTTTCTGCCTCTTCTCGTCTCTCCCCTCTCTCAATCCAGTTCGATTTCCTTCTTGTTCTTCAGGTGGGTCGCGGTTCGTTCTTCCATGATCATCTGAGGTTGACGAGTTGATTTGGTAGGCCTTGGTGATCCGTCCTCGGCGACCGCGATCCTGGTGGTTTGGGACCGGAGCGAGCGGAAACGATGGAGAGTGGAGAAGTCAGAAAGGTTTCTCGTGAGGACATACAACTGGTACGTATCTTTTGCCGTGTTAGGTTTTGCTTCTTTTGATCGCGGTTACGTTTCCTTTTTTTAGTTGTTTGATCTCTCTGTCTATTGCTGTCGGTTTGTTTTGATTCAGCGCTGAACATTGAACATTTGTGGATTCAGTTGGTAGGCCGTAGACAAGCGAGTGTAGTGGAAGTTGTATTTTGCATTGACCCATGCTAAGCGCCCGCCCAGGTGATATAGACGCAACTCCCACACGAGCCCCAAGTTGGTAATGTGAGATGGTTCATTGGTTAAAAGGATTGAGGGAAACTATTTAAGGTGCTGGTCATTTTGAATTGTTAGAACCATAGACTTGATTGGTACTATGGCGAACCCTTGCTCTTCACCAGCTAAATTTGGCTCGTAAATGAGCTTGAGGATACAGCTGTAGGTAATGGGTCACGACAAGATTGATTCTCGATGATATGATTCGGTAAAAAAAAAAAGTTATCTTGCGGTTAGAGGTCCATCAGTTCTAATTGATTAGCCAGTTAGGTAGATTTGCCTTATTACCTTAGTTAACCAAGGAATATTTTTTCTCTTGCCAATGTAAGACTAAATTGAAGACCATATCTAAATTCTAGGGCACTTGGCGTTAGTCATCTCACGGAATTCACACCCACCCAATGATACTTCTCTGATCTTAGAGAAAAAAAATCTCACACAAAGCATGCAAAGCCCATGTCGCAGCTAATCACTTAGGTAAATTTGTCTTTTGCTCAGCTATACCTAGCAATTTTACAAGAAAAATAAATTGGAAAAATAAATAATTTTTATAGAGAGGACTAGTGTTCTCTAAGAAAAAAAATGAAAGAGATTATGCATTTTAAAATTTTATTTAATTTGCTTACGAAACTGCTACCAAGACATACTAAAGAACATTTTCTTTCTGTTGAAAAAGAAAATGGAAAGTCGGGGATCTTTCTTATAAAACAAATGCCCTACTTTGTCAAGGCTGCCTTATTGTACAAATATTTCAAGGGATACCAAATCATCCTACTTTTTCTTGATGATATGGAATTCATTTAAGCAATCATAGACTTCAACGGTGCATTTTATTTGGTGGTTGCTAAAAAGTGTGACTACGCTACTCTGCTTTCATGGATAATTTTCCTGTGGTCATATGGCCTATCAGTCCCAAAAGCAATATTCACATGCTTCAAGTGCTAGTAATAGAGGCTCAACTAAATCTCGGTTTTGGACCTAAGAAACTTACAGACACTTTGCTAAGCTTAAACAACATCACTCAAAATAATAAGCAATGCAATCCAATTTAATTATAGTAGACTCATCAACCATAAAAACTATTATATTCTCTTAATATGCACTCTTGAATTTAACGAGCCTTGAGGGAACCTCGATTTTGTTAGTCTACATCTTTTATAGGTCATGCTTTTTATTTGTTTATAATTTATGTATTGTCTAAAATATGCTCATTTTATATTCATGATTTACCTCCTTTCCTTTGCCACGTTGGAAGTAGGGGTGAACATTCAATTTATTCGGTTTGTTCGGTTTATTTAAAATTAATTTTGTATAATTTTATTTTATTAATTTTAAATAAATTTAATATTAATTTAGTTAATTTAATTAATTCGGTTAATTCGGTATTAATTTTGTATAGACTTTAATTAAATTTGGTTAACTAATATTAAATCGGTTTTTGGTTAATTCGGTTAATTTACTACCGAATTAACCGAATGCTCACCCTGGGTTGGAAGAGATGCACTCGTGGGCCAAAAGAAACTTCTCGAAAAGCATCTTGAAGTATCAGAGATGCTCAACTAAAACTTTCCTAATATATAGCTACCTCAGTTCCGCTCTTCCATCTGTTTCATTTCCTTCTTCATTGCATCCTGTTTCATTTCCTCATGACTTTTAGAGAATTTTTTAAAGGTGCGAAGGAAAAGCTTAAATACTTCAAGAATGGGATAGCGATGTGCTATCTTCAACTCTCAGTGGATCCGAACTTTCATCTTGTGCTCACCACAATACTATTGGATCCTATGACTATTGTTGTCATTAAGATAGACCAGCGTCGGCGTCGCGAACGTCAAATGGGTTCTAGAGAAAATGCATCTAGGGACGCCTTCGACGGTGACTCATCAGACGGCGACGCGGAACTCGCATCTAGCGACCAGGTATGGTTCCAGATCTAGGTTTCCTTGATTAATCTAGGTTTAGTGATTTAAATCGAGATCGTGGTACTATGCAATCTAATGTTTCCTGAATCATTCCGGTGTTAAATTGTTGGCATAACCTTCACATATGGCGACCAGGTATGGTTCCAGATCTATATTTCCTTGATTAATCTAGGTTTGGTGATTTAAATTGAGATCGTGGTATTATGCATTCTAATGTTTCATGAATCATCCTGGTGTTAAATTGTTGACATAACCTTCACTTCCGGCGACTAGGCACTACAAGAATATATGCATTTGATGACATTTAAAAGTGTCATCTTAGACTACTTATACCGACTATTTTGATATAGTGACATTAAGTCAAAATGTCCTCTATAGTGATGTTGTCTTAAACCTTGCGACATTTCCTAGTGTCATTATAACATGAAAATAGTCACACCACTAATGTCATGAATAATTATTATAGTGATAAAAAAATTGTCCATATAAAATTTGTAATGACATTTATGCATGTCTTGTTATTATAGTACCGATAAAAATATATATGTCCTTAAATATCATTTAGCATGACAACTTTAAGTGTCTTATATTTTATTTATAGTGACAATAAAAAATGTTATTAATGATAGTTTATAAGGTTAATTTTAAATGCTGCATTATATAATTTGTAGTGACACTTACAAATGTTTTATATAATAGTCTATAAGGACATTAAAAATTGTCATTAATAATTATTTACAATGACTTTTTGAAATGTCACCATAGGAGTTTTGCAATGACATTTTTATATACGTAATTTAATGTTCTATTGTGACATAAAAAATGTCATATTATGAAATGTCATCCATTTTTAATATTATAATAATACAATATTCATGCATATAACAAATTAACATAAATACCAATAAAAAATTTTAAAATAGAAATTAAAGTACTAATCAATAATTGTCATTAATTTTGAATCCACAAAGTTGATAAATTTGCCAACTCAAAAAATATGTATGCATTAATTACAAATGTACCCAATGTATTTAGTTTAAGAATTCGTAAAACTCCAGTCTAGTAAAGTAAAACATAATCAAACTTGTGGTACATCTTCATTCTTCAACCATCACATCGTAAACCGAAATCCAATATTCTTGTCATCTACAATAAAAATTAAAGAAGCATAAAATAAAGAGATTAAAATTTAATTCAAACTAATGAATATTTACCAAATGATAAACCATGAAAATTCCACAACATCAAATATTTTGGTTTAAAGATACTAACATTTACCTTGCTATTGTACCAAAACACTCCAAATGCACCTAGTACTAGAAGTCTTCTTCATTAACTGTCAACTGCAAATATAATTGATATTGGTTTAAAATGAAACTAATTATGTGGCAGACATATACGATAAATAGTAGTTAATTAAAAAGATGCATATTATACCAGATGAGAAGGTCAAGAGATATCATTCCTCCAAGTGCATCATTAAACCTTTGTAAAAGATCATATGGCCTAACAAACTCTCTTCCCATTCTAGGACAACTAGAACTTGTATTTCACACCAATTTGATCACAACGCCTATCTTCTTACTTCAGTATATGGATCCATGCTACAAATAATTCCTTTTGCCACAATTTTCACCGAATCAAATAGACTTCTTATCAATACAGAATATCCAATCTG
>JBBPFQ010909682.1:0-11617 GCA_037974815.1 Kaempferia elegans
GTAAACCTCGGAGACTAGGTATCTAAGTTCTTTTCCTGCAACTTCTCTCTCTTGGTGATACTGACTTGAGCGTCGGAGTGGTTTCCGCCGGAATTCTTCCGGTGGTTTCCCTCTAACGTTCTTGTTAATCCTGTAGGTGTCCAATCTGATCCTTGTCATCTACGTCCTCCTCATTGGCTTCACTTGCGTTCTTAGCACCGGCCTTCCACGTTGCTTGTCACCGGAACAATAATATTATTTTTATTTTAGAAAATATAGATGCCCTCGTCTCAACTCCCTCCCTCACATCTTCCTCCTAACAACCTGTAACTCTCTTTTTTCAACACTCACATTCAATCAATCTTCACTCTTTTTATTCCTTAATGTCTCTAATAATCTTCCAATTATATAAATAGGAGTTATTATGCTATTGATGGATCTCAGCTATGATTATGGTTCATGTTCTTCTTCCTTATCTCTCCTCCTCAATTTACTTGTCTTTCTCCACTCTCTTCTTCTCAGTTGGATTAAAAATTATTAAGAATCCAATTCATTTATAAATAACAAATGGTTTTCTTAATACCCCAACCTAGTGATCATCATAATTCCTTTTTTTAGTAACAAAGAAAGATCAAAAGAGGGAACAACAATTGATTTAATTGTATATCTTTTATCTCACCATAAAAACCTCCTAAAGTATGAGTACATCGGGTGCTACTTAGAGTGACAATTCTGCCTCAAATATAATTCCATCCTACCAAACCAAACATGACATAATTTATTTTTTTTTAGAGTTATAAACTCGCCAATTGATCTCTTAGGATGCAAACCTTTTAACGACGTACTCATGTGCATACTTCCATTCAACTCTTTGAATCCTCGAGAGTTCGACTTGCTCAAGTAACCAAGTTGAGATGAAATTGTAGCATAATAAACAAATTCGCATGAGCCTATGAATTGAGTCATGCCGCCTCAGCACGTTGACTCCCTTCGCCGAGATCTAGGCTTGACTTGAGCTCGCAATTTTGTCATATGTGCTTATGTATTTTAATAATTATGGATTATAAAAATGGAACGTGATATTAATGGAATCGCTTAATTGGGACAAACTTTACAATGGATAACGTACAATATCTACATCTTCCATTTCCACACACTTTCACGACAAAAATTAATTAATTAATAAAACGAAAGCAATAAAAAAATAGAATAATAAATTTTAAGTGTTTGGGTGTCAATTACCTCCTTGTCAACTACCTTTCGTATTAGGTTTCCTAATCCATTTTCTTTTTTACTCCAGGTATTCGTTGAATGATTAATTTTAGAGGTTAATTATTTAATCCATTGAAAATTTTTTAATCGATCATTAAAATAAATCCAAAAGATGATCCAACATCACGAGTGATATTTAAAAATGTTAAATATGAAATTGAACGTATACCACCCTAATCATGAATTAAATGAGTCTTAAATTTAATATATATATATATATATATATATATATATAATTGGTGGCCCACAATATTTAATATTTCTTTAAGACATTCTTTATGTTTATTAATATTAAAATATTTTTTAAGTTTTCTATTACACTATTAAAATATCAAAAATATATATATGCTTTTCATCGATAAAGACATCTTGATAATAAAACAAATTGCCTAGTGGCCATTTGGATATTAATAAAAATTTGAAGGAATTTTTAAAGAGGCTATTTTAAAGGAATTTTTGATAATACTCTTTTATTGATATATATACTATTATACTTTATGGGAGCATAACATTTATTTTGTATTGATGGAGTTATTCTCGTATTCATGTATACTTGAATTTTTTCATGAATATAATAATTACACAAGGATTATCTTTCATTACAATTAATATTTTTAATAATTTATTATTGCATAAAATTACACGAGTAAATCACTCCTATTAATTAATTACTGGCGCAGATATTATTTTAATTTATTAGTGTATAAAATCTTCCTTAGCATTTATACCTATTAATTACTAGATAGGAGGTAAATATTATTAATAAAATAATATTATAAATGTTAAAAAAATCTAAATAATATTTTAAAGACTTTTATTATTTTTATAATTATTTAAAATAAGAAAATTTAGCTTGGCATTCAGGTAGTTTCCGTATTGGAGTATGACGTCATGTCATAGGTTGCTTGTGTAATTATAAAAAACAAATTTTCATTATAAAAATCAATCTACGACAAATTGCATGGGCACCCACACTAATCACCTTCAAATGCCCCAAACTATTTAATATTTTTTTTTTTTTTGAAAAAATAGCATTTTAAAATTAGAAAAATAAAAAGATCAATGATCTGACACTCTCAAATAATATAATTATTTAAAAAAATTATTTTCATTAACACTTTCAAAATCATAGAGGGGCATTTAGATAATTTCAAACCTCTCAAGAGTATTTTGAAAAAAGGTTACCTGTGGGGCAAAATGAAATTTTACCCTATTTAACTTAAGTCTAATATTTAAAATAAAATAGGAATCCATTATTAAGGAAATTGCTGATTTATTAAACTAATAACAGTGAGCGAAGGAGAGAAGCAAAGAGACGGCGGACGCCAAGAAAATTTAAATCCAGTTGAATCCCGAACATTAAAATTTAAGCATTTTTTTTTTAAAGAAATGGAAAAATCATTAAAAAAAAAAATCCTCCTCTTTCTCTCATTCGTTCGCGTTCTTTCATTTGCTTCTCCAATCATCGCACCTTTGCTTGTTGTGCGACGAGGGCAGAAGCCAGAAGGGGAAGGTGCTCTTCTCCAGCGCCGCTGATCAATGATGGTGGCCGCAAGGAAGCGAGAAGAGTCGTGATTTTGCTCGGTCGAAAGTTGACGCAGTGATCTCGCGGTGGGGTTTCTGGTTTCAGCTTCGCGGAAGTGTGCTGCGCGTTTAGTTTGGTGGAGTTCAAGGCGTTCCTTGTCCGATTCTGAGTTCTCTCGCTGGGTACGCGTCTGTATCTATGGTTTTTTCTCACTTTCTCGGTGATTTTTGTGTTGGGTATGCTGTAAAGATGCTTCCTTTGGCGCTTGGGAGGTGAAATCGAGGTGTGGTTATGGTCCAATCTGGTTATAATTTGGATTCTGCCTGCCATGTCTTCTCATCAGTTGCTGGTTGGTTAAGATTACACTATTTTGGGGGGTTTAGTAGACAAATGTTGGATTTATTATCAAAGTCATATTTTCTTATTTTTTTTCCCTTTTTCTTTTCCGCTTTTCTGGCTTTTGGACTACTGTGTTTATGATGTATTTTTTTTTAAGTCGCCAATGCTGTCTATAGAATGTTGGAATTTAATGTTGTGCGCCTTTGCCATTAGGAAGTTAGGGAGACAAGAACACGGTGTCCGATGTGAGATTTCATTCATGTTGTTGCATAGGTTACATAGTTGGTGTTATTTTGGATTTTAAATGCAAACACTTATAAGCAAATTTTTTGAAGTGAGAACGTGAAGAAGCAATTACATTTGCATTTGTTTAATGTTTTCAATTTTCAACGAAAATGAAACCTTGAGGAGTCACTTTTTATCGTTTGTTTTACTGAATTTACCATGTTTGTACTTCGTTTACAGAAGTATGTAGTACTATTGATAAAATAATCCTTTATTTGTTCACGTTTTTCCTTTCTTGCTCTGTTTCTCTTACTAGGTGCTTCCTTCCCTTTTAATGTTTTATAGGAAACACAATGGAGGAAAATTGGGAGAATTTGGATCCAATCCGTAAGTTAATTTCCATCATGATTATTCAACTTAAGGACTTGAGTTTCTCACATTGATAGCTGAGATTTTACATATATAATCCTATGCAACAGGTTCCTCATATTTTACTTCAGTGGAGACTCTAAAGAAGGCGAAAAATGTCTGGGAAATTCCATCTAGTTTCAGAGAACTTTATGGTTCTAGTGATGTTAGTCTCTTCTCAAGTTCACTGCCAGTTATTCGTCATGACAAATGTATGTTTCTATAGATTTGCTTTTTGTTTCTTTATGAATCTTTCACTTTCTAATGCTGTGGTGTTGTATTCAGTAAATGTTTCCGATGCACTTGGCCATGATCAATTAATTGTTGATGCATCTTATGAGTTGAAAAATCCTAGCAAAGATGTAGAAGGTAAGGTTGCTGTAGATGATCTTGATGTTCAAGGAAGTGGGGTCTTCTTACCTAATGATGAAGAAACACTTTTGTCTGGTTTTATGGATGATCTCGACCTGAGTGGGTTGCCTAGTCAAATAGATGAGTTGGAAGACTATGATCTTTTTGGCAGTTTAGGAGGTTTGGAATTAGATTCTGATCCTATGGAGAATACTAAAGTTGGTGCAGCAAAGGCAAGCATCTCTGACGGTTTTTTGGGAAATGGGATTAATCAGTATAGTATTCCCAACGGTGTTGGGACTATTTCTGGTGAGCACCCATATGGTGAACATCCTTCAAGAACTTTGTTCGTGAGGAACATTAACAGTAATGTAGAAGACTCTGAACTTCGAATACTCTTTGAGGTAACCATTTTTTCTGTTGTTATATAACTTGTCAATCTAATTAAGATTATGTGCCGTTTGATTCTTAGTTGAAAGTATTTTGATTTTTATTATATCGGAAGTTACACATTTTTTTTTTGAAGAATGTTATTTATTTAAACTTCTTTCTAAGTTGTATGATTGTCCTAGTGACAACTCTTGTGGGATAGTGATGAAACTCGATTAATATCTTGTTTAGTGATATCAAATTTCAGATATTTTTTGAGATGCAAGATAAATAGCAAAATTGACTCATCCATAGCAGCTTCTGTGTTTGCTGCGTATGTTGTATGCATTTTCTCAAAGTTTATGCAATCAAACTGAATGCGTAGTTAGCTTAAAAGAATAATAATTGAAGAGTTCAAGTAGGTTTACGTGGTCAATTAGTTTTAAGAAAACTTCCAAGCTATAATGTTTTAAATTCCCTGTGAATGTCTAATGATGAGAAAAACACATTAAGTAATGAAAACAAATGAAAAAAAAAAAGAGAATTGGCCGAGTGATTAGAGGTCCTTTTGGATATTGATGCGAAACGTTTGGTTTGAAATTTTGTGGTGCTTCATGATGTGGAAGAATGTTGTGTGTGTGTGTGTGTGTGTGTGGTGGTGGGGTTCTATGTCTGGGAAATAAGCCTATAAAATTGTAATGAACTATTCTAGTAGAAAACAATGGGCATATGCGCCTAATACATGAAAGTCATATACCATGCTAACACCTCACTCAAAACAACAACAACCAAGTATTATCCCAGGGGTTGGCTATATACAAAAGGGTGAGGATTGTGTGTTAGGTTGCAGCCAATGCTTACTTTCAGGCAAATGTTTAATGAATGAATTCATTAAACTATTATGCCAACACCTCAAAAGTTAATGAATAAAGAAATTAACTGACAAGTTTAAAAAAATACAGTCAGAATAGTCATGTCTATGATTCTTATGTAAGTAGAAATTTGTTTGAAGCATGAGTTAATGTGTTAAGTTATATCAAGGTAATGTGTTCAGGTAAATATAGTGTCTGTGAAAACTGCAATTCATTGTCTTGTGAGAGGTTAGGCTACAATTTTGGCAAGTATTTTATGTTGCTAGCTAGTATCAACTTTTTAGACATTATGTATAATTGGTGGTTCTTTGTTCTTGTAATGTTTAGTTAATTATTCAAACAATTCTGTTATATGGTACATTCTTTAAAAGGTTTAAAATTTCATTACTTTTTTGTCTAGTTTCTTCCCTTCCTGATTTCCATGCATCAATTTAAATGTGCCGGCCTTGGTGGAAATGCAGTGTGCCTAGTGATTGACTTTGTAGATCGTATCTGTCCTCTTCATTATCATGTTTGTCTTCATCATTGTTGTCATCAGAATTTATTTTTTAGTTTAAAATTGATTTACACAACAATGCTTACTACCTGACTACAACACGATCCAAGAGTAGGAAGGAAATGCAAAAAATATCATGTTAAGTTATGACTTTAAACCTAATGGGAACACTATAAATTGACATATGAACATCTCGTAGGCAAGGCATTTCTAGTTTGAAAGTGTGTTTTTTTAATCTGCAAGAATAATGATATAGAAATTAAATACTAGAATCTATCTTTGATCTCAATATGACATCATAGATTAGTTAAATTATGTTTCTGAAATATCATGTAGACTGTTATGAAAATCACAAAGATTAAGCTATGATTATACTGCCTTTTTACTGTTCCAGCGTGGTTGTATACTATTATAAATGTGACAGTAGTTTGACAGATCTTCTAACATGATAATTCAATTACCTTTTTTGTTAAAAAATATTGCGAAACCTCTTTCTTGCTGTTTTTTTTTTCCAGTTCTTGAACTGTGATTGCGTTTTCCCCCTCCTTGATATGATATTGTTCATGTGGTTCTTTCAGCAATTTGGGGATATTCGAAATCTTTATACTGCATGCAAACACAGGGGGTTTGTCATGATATCTTACTATGACATACGAGCTGCTAGAACTGCCATGCGTGCGCTACAAAACAAGCCATTAAGACGTAGAAAGCTTGATATTCATTTCTCTATTCCAAAGGTCTGCAGTATATATTTTGTCTTCTTGTTTTCATTTTATATATGACATTACTTTTTCTGAATCTTGTTGATTATTCTCTTCACTAACTTTCAGGATAATCCATCAGACAAAGATATGAACCAAGGTACACTTGTGATATTTAATTTGGATTCTTCAGTTTCTAATGATGAACTCAGGCAAATATTTGGGGCATATGGAGAAGTTAAAGAGGTGTTTTTTTCTTTTCTTTTAAAAGGAGTATATCCAGATTCTTGTTGCATGAGACTGGTAGTTCCTGGGGCTTATGAAAAACTGCTCTTTTCTTTTTTCCTTGAATATGGAGCAGATTAGGGAAACTCCTCACAAGAGGCACCACAAATTTATTGAATTCTATGATGTCAGAGCAGCTGAAAATGCCCTCCGGTCATTGAATAAGTGTGATATAGCTGGCAAAAGAATAAAGCTAGAACCTAGCCGCCCTGGTGGAGCTCGTAGGAAGTATGCATATGATTTTAATGCTTGCATTTATTGTACTTAAGGGATAAATACTATATCCTCTCTAGTGATTGGATTATTTGTGTTTCTATGAATGTGAACTAGTTTATTGTTTTCTTCTATTTGCATGCATTAGGGAGAGCCACAATCATGATTTGATGTTTTCAGTATCTCAATCCTGATGATTGCTTTCATCCAGCAACCAAAAAATCTTTCATGAATGCTCTTTATTCCTTCATAGAATGAAGGGAAAAATAATAATTTGTGTTTGCTGTTTAGCTACATGTCTCTTTTCCAACAATGTTTTTTTTTTCTCTTTCCAAGAAGTTGCAAGCTTTCAGTAACCAATGTAGCTTTCTTAAACAGTTAAAAATTCTACTCTTATCTAGAGAAATCCATGCTGTTGGATTTCTGTATAATCCTCCAATTCGCCTTTTGTTTTCACATGCCTCAAGTATGACTTTTTTTAACATTCCCTGAGAGTTTGGTTTGAAATTTTATTCAATTTATTATTCCCATATACTTCCTGTTTTCTCTCACCCTTGTGTTTTGATGGTTCCTCTTGGTAGTTTGGTTTCTCTCATTTTCTTCTAAGTTCCGAGAATCTGCTCCATGTCATTGAAAAATAGTTGATGCATTGGCTAACTGAATTTTACCTTTTAGCATTCTCTTCCAAGGATATTGGCTTAGTGTTTTTTTGTCTTTATTCGAACATGGTGATTGCCATTTCATTGTCTGTTATGTTTAGGGTTCTACAAATTAACAGCGTTAGATTCTTAGTAATGTTGGGACCTGAAAGAAAATCAAGGATTCTTATATATCAAAGAACCCGATCTCCTACACTAAGTGTGAATTCGTGGAGTCTATCGCAAGTGAAAATTTTATTAGTTGAACTAGGAAGTGTGGGGGTGTCTACGATTCCAGAGTTCAATAATTCAGATGCAAATAATTTTCAATACCAGTGTGTTCAACTTGTAAACCTATTGGCTAGAATAGACCAATCAATTTAACTTCTTCAAGATTATTTCTCTCTTAATGACTTTTTTTCCTTCATAATTTCTATTTGCACATTGTGATAGTAAATGTTGGCAAACAATTGCTTATTTTTCTGCTAAAACTCAATCTGCCGAACAGCATGATACAGCAACTGACTAATGAATTGGAACAAGATGAATCTAGAGTTTTTTGGCATCATGGAGGCTCCCCAATTGGGAATTCACCTCCAGGTATAGTTGCTAACGCAGTCCTGACTTTATATATGACTTTAAATTTTTACAAACTCTGTTGCATATTTTCATGAGTTTAATGGGTTTCATTTGAATGGCAGGTCCATGGATACAATTTGGTAGCCCAAATGATAAGAATTCCTTACAATTTCTCAGTAGGTCTCCTAATGGGGGATCAATAAGCCCTATCGGGAGTAACCATTTGCCTGGATTAAGTTCTGGATTTCCTTCAATGATGTCAAATTCTGTTAAGATTGCACCAATTGGCAAGGACCAGAATAGGGGCAGTCATGCCGACCAAGTAGTCTCTAATAGCACTGCTTTACATGGAAGTGGATATCATCTTTCTCATTCGTTTCCTGATCATAGTCAAGCAGTAGTAATCCCCTCTTCAGGAAATTTATCTTCTCTCAGTTCAATTCCAAACGCATCTGATGTTGGAACTCTAAGTGGCCCACAGTTCCTATGGGGTAATTCGACTGCATACACGGAGAATAAGCAGTCTTCTTGGCAACCTCGTGGTACTGGAGGTTCGATGATGTTGAATGGGCAAGGGCAAGGGCAAAACTTTCTCTATTCAAATTCTCATGGCTCCTTCCTTGGTTCATCGCATGGTTCATCGCTTGGCCAACATCTCCATCATGTTGGATCAGCTCCATCTGTTGTTCCTTTTGAAAGACAGTATGGATATGTCTCTGAGTCTCCAGAGACATCCTTCATGAGTCAGTTTGGGTATAGAAACAATTTGATTAAGCGTAATGGTGGGACTTCACTTATGGGTATGAATCCTCAAGCCATGATGAATCAAGGTATCATATCTGGAAACATAGTAGAACCAAATGTGAGAATGATGCCTGCTCAGAGATTCGGGCCTATGGTTCTCAGTAATGCTTCATTTTCTGGTTCAAATTCCATGGGCATTGATGGTCTAGTTGATAGGAGCCGCAGTCGTCGAGTTGACAATCAAGGGAGCCTGGCAGATAACAAGAAGCTGTATCAGCTTGATTTGGAAAAGATTATCATGGGGGAAGACACTCGAACAACAATAATGATAAAAAACATTCCAAACAAGTAATTTGAAGTTATCAATTTTATGTTCTTTATCAATCAACCACTTGAAATCTAAGTTTGATATTTACTTGCTCTTTAGGTACACCGCAAAGATGCTTTTAGCTGCAATTGATGAAACTCATAAAGGCACTTATGACTTTCTCTACTTGCCAATTGATTTTAAGGTAATTCAGCCCGGAATTCTTTTTATAGCTAATTGATTGTAAGAATACTTTCTTTAGCTAAAATAACAGTTGATTCATGCAGAATAAATGCAATGTGGGTTATGCATTTATAAACATGGTGTCCCCTGCACCCATCGTTTCCTTTTATGAGGTTTGTTTTGTTCCCTATTTGACTATTTTCTTGTTGTGGCTACTTTTTGAAGTGATTATTATTAGTCAATGAGGTTGTGGAAGCATTAACTCAGCTTGCTGACCAACAAAATCTTTTTAGTCGGGAAGCTTCAATAAACTTTTTGTTCATGCACAGGCATTCAACGGAAAGAGGTGGGAGAAGTTTAATAGCGAGAAAGTTGCTTCTCTGGCTTATGCAAGAATCCAGGGTAGACCAGCCCTTGTTGCCCACTTCCAGAACTCGAGCTTGATGAATGAAGATAAGAGATGCCGGCCCATTCTTTTTGATTCCGAGGGAGCTGAGGCTGGTGATCAGGTAAAATGACATTTCCTCAGTTATTTGGAAGAGCAGTTTCACTTGACATAATATATAAACTATCACTTGACGGTTTTCTCTTTTATATTGTTAAAACCAATGATGAAATGTCTGATTATGACCATCCAAATGTGACAGTTAATCTTTCAATTTTGACTTCTATTTTTCTCCCTTTTGTGGCTTCTTGTTCTATTTATTTTCTACCTAACCACATTTGTTTAGTTGCTAATTTACCGTGTCAACAGCAGTGCTTGAAATGATTCCAAATGGCAACTTTTTCATTATATTGGTCACGTTTTGGATTTATAGGCGCTGATTCCTCTCACTTCTTACCCTCATTGCTAGTCACCCGCTTCCTTTGCTCCCATGGGCGAAGCCGAATTGGTACTCGAGTGGTAGAATTGCAATACATAGTCACCCGCTTGCTTTGGATTAAGAGAGTTTTCACAACGAATGTTTCAAGTGGGTCACTTATTCTGTTGTGTTGATGACTGCTAACATGTTACATGATTTTCACAGGAACTCTTTATAATGCACATACAAGACGGGACCATTCCAACGCATGACTCTGGAAGTCCACCGGGTAGCAGTTCAAACGAGAAGTCCGAGAGAAGCGCTTTACCTATTAGCATTCCTGGTTCAGAAAGCTAGCATTCTTCACCTCACCATGTATCTATGAGTACTAACGTATCCATCCGTATTCAATTGTAAATTCCTCCGAGGCCGAAAGCTGCCAATGCAATTTGCATCGAATGGTGTGGCATACTTTTGAAGCCACATCCATCATCTTCCTATCAAGTGAAACAGAGGGACTGCATCCCTTGTACATATACTAGTTGTTAATGTGGTGTAAATAAATAATCAACTGTACATGCAAGTTGAAGGACAATCTAGGGCATGTTATTGATCCTTTTCCCCCCGACCTTTTGTGAGACTCCAATTTATGTGGCTTCAAGGTAAAATGTAAGGGGAAGGGGTATGTTCTGAAAGTACTCAACAAATTGTATAATATCGACTTGAATTTATTGGACTTCCAATGTACTTTTGTATGTTATGTCGATAGATGTACACAATCTGAGTGTGCTTTTGCAAGTATTCAATGCTTCAGAAGCCAATGAAGTTTAGCTCGTGGAACAAGCGAAATTTGTAGGAAATGATGTGGAAATGTTGATACATTGGCAATCATTTTTCATGATTAAGTTAACCAAAGTGTTTTAGAAGGTTATTGTTAAGAGTATTTGAGTTTGTCTTAGAGTAAATATTCTAAGTTGGGTGCATCAGTGATGCTAGGCTGTTCATTCATTTTGGCTTTATCGAGTCATTTAACTTTGATTTGTCGCCCTTTTGAGTAGTCGGCTCGGCTCGGCTCGGTCAAAGTTGTCTTTAGTCAGATTAAAGATTTCTTAATATTACAATTACTACCAATTCACAAGTTTTTAAGTCATAAGTTAGCCTAGCACTAAATGGATACCACATTAACTCATTTTTTTAAAACATAAATATAAGGACCCGTGACATTATCTTTTACTTGGTTTGGAACTCTCTTAACATAAATAAGTTAGCCTAGCACTGTATGATATATTATGCTCATGGACTACCAGACCTCGTCCTCGGCTACCTCC
>JBBPFQ010909896.1:0-11613 GCA_037974815.1 Kaempferia elegans
CGGATTTAGTTGCTGATCGCGCCGGCGGCGATCCCTTTGGGTTCACCTTCCCCTCAAGGTATAGTTCTGGTCGGGCCAGAGGCTGTCGACGATGAGCTAAAATGACGAGTGGGACACGAGGATAGAGAGTTTTATAAAACAAAAGATTTGACCTTAGAAGTTGGACATCGTTGAAGGAGAGAGTTGACTCGATGACAGTTCGACTCGAGGGTAGATGGTTTGACGGATCACACCCAACGGCTTGTCGATTCGGAATAACTGATTCGACAGTTTATAAAGGATCGATCATTAACTTAACGGTCTAAGATAATTTATCACAGTTCACGGTTTAAAAAGGTCGATCCACGATTCACGTGCGATTCATGCACGGTTTAAGATTGTTATTATATGTTAAAAATTAAAAATGTATAAATTAATTAATAAAAATTTCTTAATTAACTAATAATTTATAAATTATTATTATTATTTACTTTATTATATTCCTTTTAAAAAATAATATTGATTTGTTACGGGCTTTCATTCAAGAGATTAGGTTCAAACCTATGCAACATCTTTATTTTTAAAAAAATATACTACCTATATTAAAATTTTAAAAAATAAATAAATATCAATTATATTAAAAAAATAATTGAACCCTGGGTCATTTGATTGTAATCTGCCCGACTGAGGGTTTAGGGTTGAGAGTTGAGCCGGTTATAGTTTGGGCCCAATAACTAGGTCAACGGATAACCGATCTATTGAGCTCGAAATGGGAGTTCTGGGTTATTTGACCTTTGAACCATAATCAACCCAATTGAGGGTTTAGGGCTAAGAATCGGGCCGGTTATGGTATGGTTCAAGCCCGTTAGCCAGATCAACGAATAATTGGTCCATTGACCTGGTTACTAGCTTAGGCTGGTTTAGTTTGGATCCGGCATGTAGGAAGGTCTATTTGAGGGTCGAGACCGGAAAGAATATAAAAATGATTTTTTTTTATTTTGTTAGAATTACATAAAGTATCGTGGAAAGATAATTGGTGAAATTTTTTTCCCTTGATCCTCACACTCCATATCATTAGGAAGAAGTAAATTAAAAAATAAAATTAATTATCACATGGAAAGATTGAGAAATCTGTATTATTAAGATTTGACTCTGTCTCAATTTTATAAATTTATAATCAATTCATCTCTACCGAAAGCATAATTGATGAAATTACTAGGAACGTCAAAGGATTAGACAGGAGCACTAGGCATGACAGAGCCAATCAAACTATGCGCGAAGGTCAATCCAGCCCATTGAATCAGTCGAGTTTATTCAATCCCAGAAACAAGCCTACGGGTTTGAAGACCCTCCTGGACAGCTAAGCGCCAGCAAATGGCCATTATTGTCTTGATAAGTAGCGACTCTAGCATTGATCTCGAAGGGGTTCGGCGGTTCTTTCGGAATAGTGTGATGGTTAAAATATAAAAATTTATTATATAAATTTTTTAATATCTTAATCATTTATACTAATAACTAATAGTCATTCATAATTTATCTCTTCTAATTTAATCTAAAAATAAATTAATGAATACACTAAGAACGAACCATTTACTATCATGAAAGTGCAAGAAGACAATGTATATGCCTAGTTGGCGCACCTTAAACACGTGATTCCATCTGACTTACCCAGTGATGGGACTCACTATATGAGTTGAGCTGAATTGAAACATGGAAAATACTTTAATAATTGTCAAATAATGTATTAATTTATCTACTCTACCCTTCTATCAGAATTTATACGTAACTATCAATTTTTTCTTTTTCCTCACTATTTGTATCTACCTTTCCTTAATCTCTTTCCTTTTTTCAATTAAACTTCTTTTTTTTCTTTCCTCTACATGCCTCACGAAAATTTAATCCTAGAACGCTTATTTACAAAGAATCCCAGATAAATAATGGAGAACATCTTTTGATGAAACTTTCTAATAGACCTAGATTATTTTAAATTTTACAAATTTACAATCACCTAGTAGAGTAGAGTGCGAGAATGATAAATATGATGTCAAGCTTTGATCAGAACAGACACAATTTTTCTTGATCAGAACTAAGATTTAACATGATATCTATTTTACTTTCACTCAATTCTATCAGATGGGTACAAGTTTATAAAAATCTAAATAACTTAGATCTATGAGTAGATTTTCATTAAAATTCAGCGAGACCTAGAAAATTTAAATTACACTTATTTCATGTCTTATGAATTCATGATATTGTAAGGGCCATATCATCCATTATTTATTTAGGGTTCCCTAAAGATGTTCCAGGATTAGATTTTCGTGGGACATGTAAAGAAGAAAAATAATAATCAGAGGAAATATAAAAGAGAAAAATTCCATACAAATAAGGGATGAATGTGAATAAAAAATCAAATTTAACGGGAGAAATAGAACAAGAAGACCAAATAAATTAGCCATCCTCTGATAATTATCATAATACGATAAGTCTTGTCAATTCCCAACTCTGAAGGCTCCATTTGGGCAATTTCGGAAGAAACACGGAGTCGTATGACTGGCAAACTCAAAATTTTGCAGGAGCAACAAAAAGTCAAGGGTAAAATAAAATACTCACAATGACTTCGAAGCTAGAAATGTATTACTATGTCCTCGAGGCAAGAGTGAATTCTAAATGAAACAATAAAAACTGATCAAATCTTCGAATTCAGATAAGAAATGATGTCGGATCAAGAGGTGTGACAAACTATTTGATTCATGACAAAAAAAACATTTCCTCAGAACATTTTCTTCATTGGTAGAAAAATAATACATAAGAAAAGCTTATACATATGGGTAGGACATCAGAGAAAACATTTAAAGAATACAGTTTGTCAGGCAATACAGACCTGTCAACAATCAACACACGGATGCATTAAAAGTTATCCTTTGCTCGACGAATAAGACCCAGAGCTTGCGCATCAGTTGAAGTTGATGGGATATTCAAATTTTTTCGAATCTCCAGACTGGATGTGCGGAGAAATGGATTACATTCTTTTTCTCTCCTTATTGTTGTAGGAATCTACGATATTTAAACGAGCACAACAAAGTTAAATTCTTGATAGATGACGAGTTAGAAAAAGATCAATATATAAATGTCTTCTGTGGTACCCTAAGCCAAGAATTTAGATTGGTATTATTACCGTTGGAAGCCTTTTACTGTGCAGCTGAGCCACATGTGCAGCGTATTCCTGGAGTGCTTCATTGTTTGGCTCAATGGACAAGGCAAACTTACTATTGCTCTGCAAAAAAGACAATTACACCAACATTGCATGTGCATTTTGCAACTGCAAACATAATGCGTCGTCTTATACCTGAGTGTACTCGTGGCCGCAATATACAACTGTCTCGTCTGGTAAGGAAGTGATTTTTCGAAGTGAAGAAAGCATCTACATCAAGAGAAATAGAATGATGATGCTGAAAATAGTAAGAAATAAATAAGAAGAAAAAAGACAGTCAAGAGATAATTTTGCATCTTGTCAGTCATACTTTATTTTTAGAGCATTAAAGTTGCTTATGATTCTCAAGAGCAATAGATTTTCCATAAGAATCAAGATCATGTATAATACAAGAAATGAGCTGAAGAAAATTACCAAACCTCAAACTACTATTGACTATCAAGTTATTATTGAATGTCCACTTCCAAAGATTTTGCATTGCAACTCTACACAGAAATAATTATTTCAAATTATAAGGACATTTTAGCAAAAATGAAACCTGATCTGGATCTCCTTCAAAAAGTTTGCCACACGATAAGCTAAACAAGGTATCCCCTGTAAATATAGCTCCACATCCAGGAAAGTAATAGCTTACATGACCTGTCCAATATTCCAAAACGTGGTTAGGCACGTTTCATTATTCAAGGGAGAAACTATAATGATTTGGCATGCGGTATAGAGGACAAAACCTGTAAATGAGTACATTTAGTTAGGTCCCACAATTAACATAAACTTACTAACAGATTTGGTGAAGAGCCTTGGTAATAAAGCGACAGCAAAATGATGAATTTCACAAAACAACAAAACTACCTACGATAAATAAGAATTAGCACAGAAGCTTCGTGAGAATCTAAGAAAGAAATAGGTTTTCAATCCATGGCAACGACATCAAAGTGCACAGAATACAAATGTTAATAGCCTAATCAAAGAGACAACGTCTAATATACCCAACTAACAATCATCATTGTCCTTTTTTGTAACTATGGCTTACCAATTGTTGCAAGCATTTTGGTAAACCAAAAAGCAGGGGGAGTCCAAGCATAAGAAACACAACTCAGTGATCCTTGAGATTTATTTTTCCATTATGATGAAAAAAAAACCCATTGAGAATTGGTTCTAAATAACTGGTAAAAATACTTTTCATCATTATATTCTAAATGAAGCATTGCCAATTCTGAAATACAAACCAAGAGAGAAACAAGAGCTATGCTAAACAAAATAAATGGCTTCTTTAGCCAGATTTCAACAAAGAAGTAGCACATCAATTATGGCGTGCCAAACCCCAACATAAATATGACCTGTTGTATGCCCTGGAGTTTCCAGCACAAGCACCTCGTGTCCTCCAAACATCCATGTTTCCCCATCATGTAGGGATATGTCTATGCCAGGAATTCTGTTTCTATCTTTAGCTGAACCAATGACCTAAATTTAACATACACATACAGAAATGAGAAAAGTTCTAAAAAAAAAAATCAGCAAAAGTGAATAAGAACCGAATCTGATACCCAATGTATGTAAGAAAATCAACCATGCTAATTTTTCAAAGGGAAAAAAAAAATGAATTTCTGACTTCTTGCATAGCTAACTTGCTATAGCAGTGAGAAATCCAGCAAAAGGAACCTTTATCTTATTGAGTCCATTTCCTTTGGGTTTGAGAATATGATTGAACAGACGGTAAAGGGATTAGCAAATAGGAATACATAAGCTGACACTAGACTAATATCAAATATATAGTCTACATTTTTTTTTCTGTTTGGATATTAGTGTTTTTTCCTATCATTCAAGATGGTCTTTTAGAATAAGAAACTGTTGGTTTGATGCTCACACGGTGAATTGAAGTCCTTACACAAACAAAACAACCAGTCATTCAGCTAACCATGGAATGACAAAATGATACAACTAAAGATAGTTTTGTTGAACATGTTGAGTAAGCAAGCATGTTCTGTATACCCTTGCTAACTTGCCCAATCAAATTAAAAGAAACCATGTTAGTCTTATGAGCAACAATCAATAAGAAAACATCATTTATCTCACTCCTGGGGAAACTCCACCTAGCTCTAGGCTATAATCATTAGGAAAAGTGCAAGGCAGCTACTTTTCACCCACTTGTGACCATTTGCTTATTTTCATTGAAATTGTACAATAAAGACCCACAAAACTTGGCCAATTAAATTTTCTCATGGTCATCTAAGAGGCTAGAAGACAAATGTGCCCATCAAATGAGGAAGACCAAAAAAAAACTTGATTAGCATCAATAAAATAAGATATTTATTTAAATATAAATGATGATATAGTAGAGGATAGAGTCCAATGGTCTAGAAAGATATATATAGCCGACCTCACCTAGTGGAATAAGACTTGGTTGTTATTGTATTGTCCTCTAAGAGGCTCTTGCTTAATAATAGTGAAGTCATGAGCACTCAAGAAAAAAAAGCATTTAAGACATTAAAAAATAGATTGTTTTTGGAAAATATATCTACAAAAGAGTTGACTAAGCAATTTAAAACAATAATTTCCTGAAAACTTGATAGTCAAGTGCATGATGGTCTTCATTATCTTGATTTTTATCCTCACTGTACCGTCTAAGTCGGGATGTCTTGTTTAGGGCAATGATGCAATAGGGAATAAATTTAGTAAGTAGATAAGAATTGCTGCAAGCAGAAAACTTTACAATGGCGGTAAAGCTCATTTTGATAACTTTTAATTGCTTTTACATCTCATTTTCATAAATTTTAATTGCTTTCGTCTTAAAGATAAATTTTATTCAATTAATTTAAACATGGATTAGCATTTAGTATAACAAAATAATGGCTATGAATAACTGATAGAATGACAACAGATAATTTTAAAAAAACAATTGAGAACTTGAAGAATAAGACATCTATTAACCATGCAAATCTGAGACTAAGCTATGTTACTCAAACTCCAAATGCAAATATCTAGCTAGTGTGGCTCGCATTAGGTTCTAAAAGATTTTTGCACGTGATTTTGGTGTTAGTGTTAGTGTTAGGTACAAGAGGAATAAATGATTAATCTAAATATAAAAAGACTAAGTAGTTTTCTTGAACGAGAAACAAGCACACATTTATACTAGGTGGAGATTCCAAAAATGACTTGTGGACAAAAGGAATATTTCTACGAAGGAATTGATATTTCCTAAAGGCCTGTTTCATTGTGAGGAATGTGAGGAGAGAAATTACAGTTAATAGAAAAATAGCTAGATTTTTGTGTAACAATAATTAAATTTCTAACATTCTTATTTTTCTCTCCTCATACCATCCTGAATTTCTCTAACCTTCGGAAAAGCCATCAAGAAAATAATGTGAGGACATCCACATTTTGTGAATTTTGTTAACTCAAAAGGCAAAGAAGAAATTTTGTCGTACCTTTGCACCATACCTTGATTTCAGTTCCAAGTTTCCACCAGTATGATCAAAATGATGATGAGTATTCAGTATGTATGTTAAGTTCTGATTCCTACGTTTTAGAGCATTTATAACAGGCACAGCTTCAGAAGGATCAACAACTCCAACTGTACCTGTATCTACATCATGCAAAAGATATGCATAATTATCTTGAAGGCAGGGTACCTGAAAAAAAATATATATGGCAATAAATACCAAGAGTATGACATAAATAACATGGTAAGAAAACAGGACCCAAAATGGCCAGCGTCAAAAATAAATGACAATCCAAAGAGGCAGGTCAACTGAATGTGGGCTATGCAATAGAATGGAAATTTCACCCTGGAGAGTCAAACCATCATATAGAAAATCACTTATTTAGAAAAAAAAAAAGAAAAAGAAAAATGCATTCAATTATGCATATCATAGAACTCATTTTGTTATGATGCAATGGTATCTAGGTAAAAACACCATTTAGTGGACCAAGATACCAGATATATATGACGATTAAACCTCCCTATATATCATAGCAGCAGCAACCAGTATGTTCTTTTTAATTTTTTCCCTCAACCAGAAAGGTATATCCATTCTAGTATAGGATTCTAAATATATGAGCAATGCTATTTCTTTTCCCATAGCAGAAGATGTTGTGTAACTCCTAAGTAGTCTTATGACAATAATAAGAAAAAAATAATAAATCAATAAAACAAGATTACTGATCAAACTAATAATATATTATATAATTTAACATTGTTATTGTTATCCGATCAACAAATCAAATTGTTTCATTAACAAAATCATATTAAATAATTACAAAACAATTTCAGAGCATTCATGCACAACTTAATAAAATTGAAAACCAAATTTCTTAAAGGTGTGGATGCTGTACTTTATTATTTAATTGTTTATTTTTATTAATAATTGTTTGATAAATCATAATTTACTCCTAAAATTAGACATTGGATGGTAATTAGGACAAAAACATCTTAATAGACACATATAGATAGCTAGCCACATAATTTACTCCTATAATTTATATTTTTAATTCCTAAATTTAATTCAAAAAATAAGGCATGCTTTTTTAATTATCATGACCTAAACTAAAAATGAAATTAATTGAACTGAGAAAAATTAAGACTTTAAGACAAGTTAATGATTGTTGCAGAGCCAAATAGTGCATGACACTGTTCGAACACTGTTCAGAACTGATATTGTGGCTAAAGAAAATGATTTGTTTCTCTAAACAAGGACTAATTATCTCCAATTAATCTTTTCAACATTATTGAATATAAAGGCCTTTTCTATCCACACGACCAGCACAGAACCACTCATAACTGGAGGAAACAATTTATTGACCCACAACCCAGACAATCACGAACATGCATTATGCTAAATCTAAAGGGAGAATTCTCTAATCAGCAGGTGCTAAAGAGGCCTTTTGCTTAATTTCTTGAATCTTCCAATCAGTGCAAAAAGGTTATATATGTATGTACTATGAAAATGCATGAATTAGGTACCAAAGTATAAGGAAACCTCACCAATTCAATTTGCAATGAGGATTGCATACAGCTGATAGTGCAGAAGGGTGGGACACCCAGTAGATGATTAACTCCACGCAAGATTTTGATCGGTCTGACAACTAAGGTTCCAATACCATACAATAGATCTTTCCCAAACCAGTGTTTTCTCATATTTGGCCACATGCACAGTTGTCCTCTTATCTGCAAATATGTAGGTTCTTGTGTGAATAATACGAATACCAGAACTCAAAAAAATTGAGTACACCTCATATTGCAAGTAGGAAGACAAAGATGTGAGCAAGTGCAAAGCCATTGAGCAATAATTGAAAAGGCATAGCGAAATACACTACTTTTGCATTGAGCAATAATGGAGAAAATACATAGTAAAATACACTGACCATCTTGCTGGAGGGATGATACTTGAGTACAATAAACTAAAATAGAATTTATATTTGATATCTAAATAAAACACAAGCTATAGGAATTTGTTTCAAAAATAGTAGTTTTAGTATTTGTATATAGAAACATGAGTTTTTATCAGGCCTTTGATGTGGAATGTCTACTCTTTTGCATTAGTTGGTATCCCGGAACAATTTAATTATCTAGTGTAAATCAGAGGGGTTTGCTTCAGATATAGCTATTTTAATTTTTGCACTAATTTTAGATATGTCTATGTTATGATCGTACTATTACCCTACATGAGATTTTTAAAAAAACAAAAATTGCAGACAATGTACATATGTTAGTTGCAACAAGTCAAAATATCATATTCATGACAAGTCATTAATTCACATTAATAGAAAACGAATTTATAATATAGAAAGTATAAGATGGTATTGAGATTTTCATAGTCCTCCTGTAGATTGTATATATAGACATACTTACAAAGAATATTGAAGGTGCGAAGGGTGAACAGATACCAAAGAAAATCTACATTACTGCAATTAAAAGTGAATTTAGAGATTTGAATATTACTAGTGATCTAACCTTCAGTAGAGTTCAATAGAGGGGTAACATCATTGTAGTCGATCTCAAATAGTTAGGAATAACATGGCACGATGATAATAATGATGTTGATTTAACATGAAACATAAAGCTTACACGGGTACCAAGTTATTTCAATAAGTATTCCAACTTCAAACATTAAATATGGAACCACAAACAAATGGAATTGATGGTTGTAATATTTTCTGTTGAAGGGATGATTAACGTCATGGGTTACTTTCACATTGTTGAATTGCATGTCAGGTCATTCCAAAACTTTTTATCAGTTTAACTGATAAATCAAAAAAACATGGTTTAAATATGGTTTCATATCCTGTATCTTCATACAAGGTGGTGTCAATCAGCAAGAAAACAAGGACAAGGGGAGAAGTGGAAAGAAAATAAGAGGAGGAAAAGGTGTAGAAAAAGCAAAGGAGAAAGAATAAAAAGGAGGCTTACATAGGTTCCTCCATTAGTTAAAGTGGTTTTTTTTATATTGGAATAAAACAATACATGGAAAGAGAATTCACTCTCTAAAGAAAAGGATACATGAATGGGTCTAATTGAGATGAAAGTATTAACATCTTCAGCACTTGAGGCTTACAGTAGGTCGTAATTGAAATAGATAGAAAACTTCATGTAAAAAACTGATTGACAAACGAAAAAGTTGTAGTTGAAAGTGGAAAAAAAATCATATTATTACAATTATATAATCCAAATGTTATAATGGATTGTAACATCACTAGCGCAAAGCAAAGCAAGGCACATCAGCAATCTAACAGTCCACATCATTTGTTTTCGTCTGGTGCACGACAAGCAAAGCAGGATCTACCTATATACAACAGTTCAATAAGAACTACAATCTTCCAAAATTTTCTGCTCTAAGATGGTTAGTCGTCAGTGTTGCAGATTATTAACTATCCTAGCCTCTAAGATCATTGTAATCTATCTTGGAGCATCTAAATCTGAACATATAAACTCTACCCAACTTGTGTTCTCGTACATAGTTTCTATGTAACCCAGCGACTAAACCGATCCTTAAATCCCTCCTCACGACGCACAGCTTGACACAAGTAAATTCAGCCGCAAACCAAAACTCATTCGATATCACAACTACAAAAAGCACAGGGCACATCCCAAAACCAAACACAGACGAAATTAAAAAGAAGGAAGAAACCTAAATATATCACAGACGCACTACGAACTCAAGCACACGCATCGGATCAAGCGAGTGATCCACTACACCCTTTCAGAAACATCAAAATTAACGCGAGGGATGGATAATTAACCCGCACAAAACCACGAACTCAAGCAACTAAAAATCACCAACCAAAACGAAACATGACAGCGCGATCGGAATTTACGAAGAGGAACAACGAGAAGGAGATAGGAATGTCGGAGAACAGACCCTCGGAGAAGAGCAGGCGAAGGCAGTCATGAGGGAGGAAGCCTTCGCGAACATCGCCAGGAGAGACGGGCTTGCGGTGTGCAAGTGAGAAAGGGAAAGGGGTCAGAGGGGTCTGTAAAAGAGTTGTGGTGGTGGTCGTGGTCGTGGTGGTCGTGGGTGGGCACAGGAAAGTGGACTCGTTGTAGCGTAGGGCTTTTTCGGGCATTTATTTTCATAAGAAAATTATATATATATATATATATTGAAATTATTAAAACGACGTATTTTTTTTTATTATTATTATTTGTAGTAATGGACCGAAGGGAGAATGTTGCATTGTTAATTTTTTCACAGAGTATTATATTTAGGTAAAATAAGTAAAAAATAAAAAAAACACTAATTACTTATGAAATGCTCATGGATAAAATATGTAGGGTAATTAAACTCTTCACCTAAGGCCCATTTAAAGTTGTGAAATTTTTAAAAGACACTTTTAACCTTTAGATTTCCCTATTTATTTTTCATTTTATCCCTTCCACCATCTTAATATGGTTTTGCATTCAAATAATTAGGATAGTAAACAACTCAAGTCCAGCCAAGTTTTGAATGTTAAAACTTATTTGATAAAGTAATTGGACATAAAACACACTAAACCAATGATTACTCCACACTAAACCAATGATTACTCCAACTTGGCTAGTTGCCTTGAATTTAGTTTGTTTAAAAATTACTGTGTTCTCAATTCAAATTTATTTAATTATTTAAATTTTTTACTTAATTGATTAGTAATTTGATAATTTAAATTTATTTATTCAGTTTAAAACTTTCTTTGTTTATTTAACAAGTGTTTATTCATTATTCATAAACATTATCCATGAATGTTATCCATAAATATTAACAAGTTAAATACATATGTGTTCAAAATTATTTATTTAGTTGAACAAGTTATTCAAATTTATTTATTTCATTGGTATTATATATATTAAACGATTATAAATAAAATTTTTACCAAATCATACATTAAGCATATTCATAAACGTCTGATTCATTTATATCCCCACAAATAATAGCATCACATGATACTAGATT